>VXBZ01003452.1:263752-276828 GCA_013399135.1 Heliornis fulica
TCAGCACGGCTTGGACCCGGCGGCTGCCCACACAGCCAGCGCTTTCATCGCACAGAGCATCCACAGCTCGGCTGGGGGAGCCAGCCAGGGCCCCGGCACCGCGCTGCGGAGGGCTCAGCATCCCTCTGTACCAGGGCCAGCAGACAGCCCATCAGGAGACACCGATGGGGAGGGGAGAAGCCACAGGGAAGGGGATGTCACTGTACCAGAAGAGGATCAGGAGCGAGGGATAGAGCGGGGAAGTGAGGGAAAGGAAGAAAAGAAGTCCCCTGAATCTCAGCTAGGGAAGCCCATGCTCACCACAGATCAGTGCTGGCTCCGAGGGCATCGATCAGGGAGATCCTGCGGGCTGAGAAGGGAGAGGAAGGGGAGGGCAGGGAGGAATGAGCCGTCCCTGGCTCGGCAGGGGGGGAAGAGGGGAACTGGCCGAAACTGGAAGGCTCCCAGGCAGCGCAGCCAGACGTGAGGAGCCCCAGGGAAGGTAACACAGGCTGGGTGAGGGGTCACAAGCACTGGTGGGACCAGGGACTGTCAGGCAGGAGAGACCAGATGCCTTCCTTGATGGGATAGGGACATTAAGCTCTGCAACCTCCTCATCCACATGCTGCCTACAGAGGACTCGTCACCTGCCCAAGGCTGCACGCCATGTACACCCCCTCGGCACCTCCTGCTGCGTGCAGGCTGGGTACACCCTGCTGCCACAGCCCCACAGCTTGCACGTAACCCCAAGCCACACCTCTCTACGGTACCGGCTGTGTACCCCCACACACCCCGTCCCACTGCAGCACAGGCTGCGTGCCCCCCACTGCCATCTTCTCCTGGGAGAGAGGTTGCACCCCCCGAGGGAACACAGGCTGTGCTGCCCTGCACCCCCCAGCCCCACCACACAGCCCATACAGACACTGCACAACCCCTGTGCCCCCCCATGGGGTGCAGTCTGTGAGCACCCCGCTGCCACCTCCCACACACCGAGCGCAGGCTGAGCACACCCCGCTGTCCCTCCTGCCTGCGGCGCACACCCACGCTGTCTCCGGCTGCACAGAGCAGGCTGTACTACAGGGCAGCTCATCTCCTGTGGCTGGAGATTTTCATTTTGGGGTCCCAAACACCCCAAACACAGTGCTCTCCCTGCCACAGGGACCCCTCCCTGCCATAAACCCAAGTCCCCCCAGCACAGACCTACCAGGAGCCACTGCACATTCCTGCCTTGCTCGGCATCCCTACCAACTCCCACCCCTCCCCTCATCTTGTGCTCCCCTGGCTCCCCCCAAGCACCCCACTGATGCTCACAAGCCCAGCTGCTCTCCCCAGCCAAGCTAGGGGTTCAGCTCCAGCGCTGCAGCCCCCAGGACCTCACAGACATGCTTTGCACACCAGTGCCATATCAGAACCAAGCACAATCGATCCCTGAGCAGGAGCTGATTTGCAGTGCCTGGGAAGTGCTCCCAGAACAGTGTCATTCTGAAACTGGGGAAAAACAGGGCAGGTCCCCCAAGAACCCTCAGCTCCATCTGCAGCTCCTTGCCAGATCCATTTATTAGCTCATTCCACGTGAACGACCTTGAGAAAATCCACTGACCCAGGACAGTAGGCGACTTTCCCAGACATCTGCCAACACCTAAACCTGTAATTTATGGACACTCTGAGCTAAATTTGAAAACAAGATGATTTCATTTCTGTCCACTACAGTTACAGTATTCCTCTTACCCCCCCACCCCGCAGAGAGTAATTAATACTGCACCGTGCTCTGGAGCCCGCAGGCAGGTGCACGCACCTCTGCTGAGCTCACAGCTGTGCGATGAAGTTAACACGGCTCCAGCCAGCTTCTCAGATGGTGGAGGGGGGGGCTGTAAAGACCCAGGGCAACCTCGGGTTTGTGCAGCCAGGAAAGGATGTGTCACAGCCCACCCTGGTATAAGAAAAAGCCCCAAAGGATGGAGCCTGGGAGATGGGAAGAAGAAAGAGGCGCTCCCCGCGCCAGCATCTGAGGGGTTGAGTTCTCACCCCAGGTTCATCAAAGAGCTTCCGAGGACAAAGAAGGAAGGGAAACTTCTCTCAGAAAGTTCCCAAAGGGAAGCAGATAGCAACACCGTGCCAAGCCCCCAGACTGCCCTGCCCAGCCCCGCAGGGACTTGTTATTTAGGTGGTTGCTGGTGTCTCCTTTCCTCCTCTGCAGCCATCGCATCTCCCCGCAGGTCCCAGCCCTGCCTGCCTAGGAGGCCCAGACACTTCCCGGACGGTACAAGATAAAACCTTATGCTGTTAGCAAAACAAACTAGGAGGCTGCGAGAGCCAAGGCTGGCACAGGGCTGAAACCACCATAGCCAGAACCACTGGTTTCCCTGGATGATCTAATCTCTCCTAGCGTCACAGTTCTTCTTCTCCAGCAGCCTGGTGCAGCCGGTTGGAGGGCCCTGGAGAAGAAGTGAAGCTGGTATGATGGGTGCAGGGATGTCTGCCCTGGTTTGAAAGAAAAACCATGAGAAAGAAGAAGGAATGGCCAGCGAGGGGTCCCTGAGCTGAAGGGAGGGGGGTGTAGGATGGTCCCATACAGACACTGGGGAAGGGATGCTGTGCTGCTCCTGCCTACCAGAATACATCATCTCTCCAGCCCGCTGGAGACAAGAGCCTGAGGAAGCCCCGTGGCACCAGCATCACCCGCAGCCTGCCCATGGGGGTTGGGCAGAGCCATATTTATGGAGAGCGTGGCCGCCTGGATCCATCACCCTCCCACAGCCCCACTGCCGCCAGCAAGCCTGCCTGGGAGGACCTCTCCTTGGCTGCAAGGGTGCCCATCGCACCCCGCAGTGGGGGGAGCCCCTCGTTTCGCTGCTTTCCCCCCAGCGCTGCTGACGCGCCCAAGCTCCATCTGCAACCGCGTGCGTCCTCATTGCAGCGCTGCGTCGGGCGAGAGGCAGGCGTCTTCCAGCCCGCGCCGGCAGGATTTGGGTCATGCTAAGCCAAGCGCCGAGCGGCTGGGATCTTCTCCTCCATGCGCTGGCTTTGGGACATGGGTGGCTCTCAAAAGGACGTGGGGATGAACCAGGAGAAGCTGCACAGGGGGATGTTGGGGTGGGAGATAGCTAGGCTGGCTGGTCCGTAGCTCAGATGGCCTCTATGCCCACACATGTGTGTGTGTACGTGCATGTGTTGTGGACTGGGTTCTGGGGGAAGCTGACTGCTGAGAGGGCCAGGCAGTGACTGGAGATGGGAGATGTCAATATGGAGGGAAGGGAGCGGTACTGGGGGAGACTCTAGACTGACCACACTTGGGCAGGATGGAGGGCTTGTGGAGATGGCTGGTCCCCATGAGGATCACCTCTGGGTGCCGTGGGGTGTGGGTGTTCTGGTGGCCGAGGATGTGGAAAATATGCCTGGGAAATGGCTGGGAGCAAGAGCAGCTTCAGGGAGGGGCATCAGGGAAAATAAGGCACAACTGGTCAAAAATAGAAAAACTTTATTGAAGTAAAATCCAACAGGGCAGCTGGGCTCAGCCCCACGGCAGGAGCCCAGCCTGCCGCTCTCTGGGATACAAAGGAGGGAGCAGGGCTCTCAGCAGGGCACAGGGGGTACAGCACGGCGGGCAGTGGGGGGTCCTCACCCATGGGGCCCCGGGAGAAAGGCAAAGCTGCAGGCACTCAACCCCCCTCTCCCTCCCTAGCTAGTCAAGGACAGACTCGACAGGCGCCGAAGCAGAAACGTGGTGCAAGCTAACTCGCCAGACAGCCCAAGGAAAGAGGGTCCTGCAAGCTCTGGGCTCGTCCCATCACCTTGTGGGACAGCACCAAGCTCCAGTGCACACCAGCGAGCAGTGCCATCCCAGTCCACAGCCAAGATCTGCCTCTGCCCAGCCCCACACACAGCAGAACCCCCCAGCTAGACCAAGAGCAGTGACGCGACCGCAGCACGCAGAAGAGACCCCAGTGCCCCATTCCTCCAGCCCCAACACCAGAGCCAGCCCCAGGGCATGGCCGGAGCCCACAGTGCCTGGAAGCATCCCAGCCACCCGGATCGGATCTGCTCTCCTCCTCCACAAGGCTCCCAAGAGCTGTAGCTCCGGGCCCGATGCTAACGCAAGGGGAAGCCCGGTTTTCACTGTGCCAGCTATGGCAGAGGGCCCAAGCCTGGGGGAAGCCAGAGCCTGAGCCTGGGAAAAAGCAGCACTTTGCTCCTCCACCCAGCCCCACCTGCCTGGGCAGCCACAGACGGGGCAAAACACCCTTTCAGGCAGCTTTTGTGCAGGGATGGTGGAAGGCTCAGCCGCACCGGTGGAGCCGGACTGGCCACAGCAAAGCTGGTGCCTTCCTCGCTGCTGCCCAGACAGGGCTGGGCTGGAGAACAGCCACCGGAGCTGTGGCAGGAGCAGGACCGGTCCCCACGAGTCAGCCCAAGCAGAGGGATGGGGCACTGCGCTGCTGTCCCCAGTGCGCTTCGAGCCAGTCCCCCACGGGGACCTGGATGGGTGGGAATCCCTCCCCAGAGCTTCACATGCAGAGGCACAGGCATGCAGTGCCCATCGCGTCACCATCACCCGGGCAGCGCCACCAGGACCCAGCCCCGGGCGCTCCGACAAGGGCTCCAACACATTTTTGTCCTACTCCACCCCCCTCCCATTCCCTTCCCACCCCACGACCAGGCTCCAAGGCTCGGCTCCGAGGTAGTCCTCCGCCAGCCCCCCAGGCCACACATGCAGGGCTGGGGACCAGTCCACGCTCACTCCCACACCTCTGTCCAGATGGGTCCCCGGTGCAGCGGGGGGGCCGCTGCCGGCCGCAGTATGAGCTCTCCTACCTGCTTGTTGGTGTATTTCTGGGGATTGGTGCGGTAGCTGTAGTCCGAGTACTGCTCGGAGCCCGTTGAGTTGTTGTCCCCGGTGCCAACAAAGGTGTTGGTGGCCGGCAGGTCCTGCACCACTTGGTGCTTCTTGGAGGCAGAGGGCGACTGTGGCTGTAGCTGGATGGAGGGCAGCGGCGAGTTGGAGCGGTAGTGGCGGCCCAGGTCTGGGCTGCCTGGTGGGTAGTTGAGGGGCAGGTGGATTCGGGGGCTGTCGCTGACAGAGTCGTTCATGAGGTTGAACTTGAGTGATTTCTGCAGCCCTGTCTCCTCCTCATCCTCCGTGGGTTTGGGGGGCTTTGGAGACTTGCTCTTCTTTACCTTGCTCTTGCTCTTACCACTCTTGCTGGCCTGCTTGGGTGCATACAGGTCCTTGGTCTCCTTCTTGCCCGCCTGGTAGCCGCTCTTGGCCTCCCGCTGCCGGCAGTAGCGCACCAGGACGACCAGCACGATGACCAGGATGACAGCCACAATGCCGGCGATGACTCCAAAGAGGATGTTGCTTCTCTGCTTGCTGCGCTCATATTCAGGGTCTCCGGCGATGTCAATGTCCAGAGGTGTGTCCAGGCTGTGCCCCACCAGCGTGTCCAGCAGCGTGCGGTTGGCCAGCGTCTCGTTGACGTAGAAGTGCACCAGTGCCGTGCCGTGCCGTGAGGGCTTGCCCTTGTCATTGACGCGCACTACCAAGCGGTGCAGGCCATGGTGCTTGCGCAGGATCTCCTTCTCCAGGGTGATGTCTCCACTATGCGGGGAGATCTGGAAGAGCTCGAAGGGGTTGCCTCCTGTGATGCTGTAGGTCAGCTCTGCATTGACACCAGAGTCAATGTCCTCTGCTTTGACCTTGCTCACCTGCTGGCCAGGGCTGGTGTGGGGCAGGATGTGTTTGTAGGTGGCGTTCGATGGTGAAGTGATGAAGGGGGCGTTATCGTTCTCATCCAAGACGTTGATGGTCACCCCCACGTAGGCAGACCTTGGAGGATCCCCACCGTCCACTGCCTTGAGTCGGAAAGTGTACGTGCTCTGCTGCTCCCGGTCAAAAGAGATGCTGGAGAGGATGGTGCCAGTGCCATTCTGGATGACAAAATCCCCGTTGTCTTGCTCCACCGACAGCTGGATGCGGGCATTTTCTCCTTTGTCAGCATCAATCACCGTCACCATGCCCACGGGGCTGAGGGGTGGCATGTTCTCCATCACTGAGAAGTTGTAGCCGCTCAGCATGAACTTGGGGTCGTTGTCATTCCTGTCCATGACATTGATGGCCACAGACGCTGTGCCCTTGAGGCTGGGGCTGCCCTTGTCCGCTGCCACCACCAAGAACTCATAGCGTTCCCGCTGCTCTCGGTCCAGCACCGCCTTCACACGGATCTCTCCGGAGTCAGGGTCAATGGTGAAGGAGCCCTTGGAGGAGGGGTCCGTCACAAGGGAGTAAACCAGCTTGGCATTGGAGCCGCTGTCAGCATCGCTGGCGCTCACCTCCATCACCAGGTCATCTGGCTCATTGTTCTCAGGGAAGGCCACCTCAGTGAAGCTCTGGCTAAACACAGGTGCATTGTCATTCACGTCCATCACCTGTACCTTCAAAGAGTTGGTGCTGGAGAGAGGTGGGTTCCCCGAATCCACTGCCACAATCTCAATCGTGTACTCCTTCACTGACTCATAGTCTAGTGGTGTGGTTGTCTGCAGGAAGTATTTCTTCTTACTGTCACTCCCTGTCTCACTAGCCTGCCGCAGCTGGAATGGGACATCACCAGCCACCACACAGGTCACCACAGCGTTTTCACCTTCATCTCGGTCGGACACCTGCACCAGAGCCACTGCTGTCTCTACTGGCACGTCCTCTGAGATGTTTGCCATGCCATCCTGGTGGGTCACGAGCCCTATGCCCCGTATCTCTATGGAGGGTGCGTTGTCATTCATGTCCTTGATAGTGACCACCACCTGGGTGCGGGCGCTCTTGGGGTTGGCCCCCTTGTCCTTGGCCATGACAGAGAACTTGAGGATATTGACATCCTCACGATCTATGGGCCCCTGCACGGTGATGAGCCCCGTGGTGCGGTCCAGGCGCAGCAGCCGGCGCACCATGTCTGAGGCCTGGTGGAAGGAGTAATCGATTTCGGCATTGGCGCCCTGGTCCGAGTCGTTGGCTTTCACCTGTGGGATGGAGGGAGAAATGGTGAGCAGGAGGGCAAACTGCCACGCTGCAGGCAGCCGCTGCCGCCTTTGGGGACAGCTGGTGGGGAAAAACCAGGATTTCCTCTTCTGGGGCCAAGGACTATGGGGCAAAGAGTCTGGGACCGGCAGAGCGGCTGGGAGCGGCCCTCCAGCACAGAGGCTTCTCCTTGCTCTTCCAGTGAAACCGGCTGGGCCGGTCAGGCTTGATCCCCTCCCGGCATGCTGGGAATGCTCCGGAACCCTCACGACCCAGGCAGCAACTCTCACTGCACAGGCTGTACAAAACCCTCCCCAGGCAGGAGCCTGAGGGCAGGATGAGGAGGGAAGGGAGGACGCGCAGAGCTGCAGCAACTCAGTGCCGGCATTCAGGGATGCAGCCAAGCAGGGACCGGGGCTGCCTCAGCCTGGCACCAGCTGTCCCCTGCCCACCCGTCAGGAGCTCTGCGTTCACATAAACCTGCCTCTACGCCTATTATTTGCTTTCTAAAGAAGATGAGGTTTGTCTAACATTTGCCTCCCTAATCGGCTCTCCGAGCAGCCTCTTCTCTGCACCATTTGCTGCTCTGCCGTTATCTTGCTCAGCAGATTTGGATGGAGAACGAAAGTTGTTAAATGTAAATTCCACCTTTTACCTCCACTCACAAAAAAAGCGGAAGTCATTTTCCCCCTGAAAGATAAAAGCTGAGCAATGGCAGCAGCGGCGTCTCAGCCCATTCTCCTCCCGGCCGTGCAGCTCCCTTATCTGCTTCCAACTTCCATTCTCTTAACAGTGAAAAATGAATTCTTTAAAAATTCACATCAGAATTAGCAAGCAGATGAGAGCTGGCCACGCTCCGCTTATTAAGATGGCAGCTGCAGATAAACAGATGTCGGCTACTATCATCTCAATGCCCCCTCCAAGCCAAATCCACTGAGATCCACCCCCTCGGGTTCCCTGGGCTAGTTTGTACCATTGCCTCAGACAGGACAGAGCCCCCGGCCCCTGCAGACAGCAAGGCACCCCTGGGGTCACAGGCAGCCCCCCCCTAGGCAGGCAGAAGGGATGCTCCCTGCCCCCCCTCCCTACCTCCTGTGCAAGCTCGAGTTTCCATGGAGCATCTGAAGGAACACAACTTATAAAAGGGTCTATGTCTTGTCTGTGGGCAGCATTGAGACCCATCTGGCATGAAGCCAGGTTCCCAGTGGACCTGGGGTCCCAGCCTTCCCCATAACCATGTTGCCATGCATTCACCAGCCACGTCACAGCCCCTCAGTCCTGCCCTGCAGCCCACCACCACACCGTCCCACACATCCTTTCCAACCTCGCTTTACTGTATGTGCCACCCAGGGGACCTACCTACCCATGGCCCCAGGTGACATGGTGGACTCCTATAGCATGAAACCCTTCTAGGCAACCTCCTCCCAAAGGAACTGTGGCAGCAAGCGACTGCACAAATGTTCTCTAGGTCATCCCCACTGCAGCCAAGCTGGGGAAGAGAAGAAAGCCCCCCCACTCACCTGGAGGACAGAATGCCCCACAGGGCTGTTTTCGGAGAGCTCTGCCTCATACAGGGCCTTCTCGAACTTGGGTGCGTTGTCGTTCATGTCCAGGATGGTGATGCGAAGCAGGGCGCTGCTTGCCCGTGGCGGGTTGCCTCCATCCTGCACCTTGATGGTCAGGTCATAGGAGTCCCACTGCTCACGGTCCAGGTTCCCCATGACGATGAGCTGCGGCTGCTTCTCGTCCTGATCCTCAGCCACCTGCAGCCCAAAGAGCTCCTGCGCCTCTGGACCAGCCGTCAGCTCATAGGAGGCAACGCCGTTGGGGCCTGAGTCCCGGTCCATCGCCAGAGGGATGGGGAAGAGCGTCCCAATGTTGGTGTTCTCGGGGATGGACAGGGTGAGAACAGGCGAGGCAAAGTTTGGTGTGTTGTCATTGATATCGAGCACCTCTATCTGCCCCTCCAGCAGGCGTGGGCTGCTGTTCAAGATCAGGTCAGTGATGGACACTTCAAACTCCAGGAAGCAGGGTTCTCCGGGCAGGAGGTGCTGGCACTCGCGCAAGCTCTCCCGGTCGATGGAGGTCTCTGTGGTATAGATGTCCCCAGTCTTGCCGTCCACACGTAGGTACGGTGCCCCGACTTCCAGCTTGTAGAGGTGCCCCACGTCTGGGAAGCCGTAGTCGGAGGCCAGGCTCCCTATGAGGGTGTTGGGGGGTTGTTCCTCCTGCACTTTGTAGACCACACGCGTCCCAGAGACCAGGGCAGGGAACTGGAAGAAGAGCCACAGGCCCAGGCAGGATGCCAGCGGTTTCATCCTGCGCTGCAGGGGAGCTGGAAGGAGACACAGACACCAGTGGTTAGGCAGCCCCAAGCCCCCGGGACTGCCCCAGCCCACCTATGTGACATACCCTTTTGGGTGCACCCCCTGTGCCATGCAGGACCGCGTGTGGTCCCAAAGCAGCCTCCCCCCACCAAAGGAGAAGGGCTTTCGGGGTGTGCTGGGCAGAGCTGGTCGCAGCCACGATCTCCTGGCAGCCTCCACAAGCGAAGTGCCCGGGAAGACCGGTCCCAGCTTGCAACACCCAGTCATTGAAACCTCAGCCCTGCTTCCTGTCACTTGCAGGAAGCCACTCCTGCCACTGTCCACCCTCTTCGTCACCACGCAAACTGTAATTAGACCCAAGGAGGCACACTAACAGGGTGGACTGCGCGCAGCCTGCTGCCAGCAACCCGATGGGAGCCGGCCAGGCTCAGAGACAGCTTCTCACCACAGAAACACAGGGGCATTGTGTGCCACGCACTGCGGGGGCACTGCCTGCCACGCACGGCGGGGACACAGAGGCACTGCGCTCGTCTGCCAGCCCTGCAGAGACAGGAGCACCGAAAGCGGGGCAGGGGCTCTGCCTGCTCTGCTGGGGTACAGGGCCTGTCACCCACCCAGCACTGCAGGGATACTGGGCACTGCCAGGGTGCAGAATGACACCCACCCAGCACTGCAGGGACACTAGGGACTGCCAGGCTGTAGGGGTGTCACCACTCAGCACTGCAGGGACACTGGGCACTGCTAGGGTGCAAGGCTGTCACCCACCCAGCACCGCAGGGATGCAGGGAGCTGCCTGCACTGCCAGGAATACCACACACCCATCACTGCAGGGACACGGGGCCCTGCCACAGCAGGGCTGGGGCAGCACTGCCCTCCCTGCACTGCCAGGCACAGCAGCGCTGTGAGATGCAAAGGCACCACCCATCCAGCACTGCAGGGATGCAGCAGCCCTGTGCATCATCCATCTGGCACTGCACAGGGGCACTGCCACCCCTCGTGGAACGAGGGACACTGCCCAGCCCGTATCAGAGGGATGTGGGGGCACTGCCCACCCTGCACAGCAGCGCAGACATACCCCACCACAGGGCAGACCCCACGCCTCCCCATGGAGCAGCGGCACTGCACAGCCCCAGTCACTGCAACGGCAGGCACAGCATCTCCCCTCTGCTGCACGGTCACTAGGCAACCCCGCACCCTGCACCGGCACACACTGATCCCTCCGCTCACTGCAGACACACTGTTCCTTCCCCCTTCCCTCCCACTCCAGACTAGGACACTGCAGGCATGCACTGAGGGCCCACCCCGCCCCACGGGGACAGCCCCACGCTCGATGCCCACCCGGTGCCAATGTCCACCCCACTGGCTGCAGAAGCAGGGACAGAAGTACTGCCCCCCTGCATTGCAGAGACACACACTGCACACGCTGCACCGCAGGCACCCAGCCACTGGAAACCTCCTCCCAGTATGCACACACCGCAGAGGCAGTGCCAGGCGTATGGTCAGCCCCACAGAGACTGTCCCCTTCTGCGCCAAGCCACATGCCCTGACACCAAGCCTCTGCCTAGTGCTGTGACTGGACACCAGCTTTCCTGTCCCCTGCTTTCTGTTCTGGGAATGGGCTTTCCTCTGGGGTCCAAACATACCCACGCATCCTCTGCTGAGCCGTGAGCATGAAGGGGTGCAGCCCAGCTCACCCACACCCAGGAAGCACCATGGATGGGTGCCAAAACATTAACAGCCATGTTGATTTCTTGGACAGATGTGCAAAGGTGTCGATTTTAGACAGATATGGGGCATCTGCCATGGCCCCACAGCAGCCACACTCTCTCCCCATTCCCATCTCTTGCTCTCTCCATGCTCTGCACCCAGCTTGTGGGATGGGTGAGTGCTCCTCCACCTCCCCTCCTTGGTGCCACATACCAATTTCCTAATTCCCAGTTAACATGGCATCGTACAGATCCTCAACAAGTGGTACACCCTGTCCAAGCCAGCAAGCTCCAAGTCCCTCCATCCCTCTGCTTCACCACAGACAAGTGCCTCATCGGTAGTGCAGAAGAGAGGAGGTCTCCCTCCACAGGTAAAAACACATCTCTGTTTCTGAAGATGTAACTATGGTCCTGAAGCCTAGCTTGACTCTCCTTCCTTGTCCTGCAAGCACCCCTCATGCAGAGAAGCGGTACTTCCCCCGTGCTGAGGGCATGTACAACAGTCCAGACTGGCGCTGTGTGCAATGCCTCTGAGATGGGTGTCCTCAGGAGAAAGGGAAGGAGCAAACAAACCTTCTTCCATTCCTGCACAGGGCTGAGGATGGAGGTGGTAAGAAGCTGGGCAGAAACACAATGCATCTCAGCATTGAGACCAGCATAACCCAGCAATGCATGTACACGCACACAAGAGTCTGCGTGGAGCACGCCTGTATCCGTGTCTGCAGGAAAAAGCACACATGTGCACACATGTGCATTAGCCAGCTGTGCCACACATCTGCATGCTCTGTGAGGAGCACGTCCACCCCTGCACGGGAGAGCCTGTGCACCAGGCACGAGTTTGCATTCTTGCACCGAGCGCACGTGTGCGTGCACCAAGCAACGCGTGTGCCTGCGCGGGGGGAGCATGCGCACATGCCCCTGTCACCACCGGGTGTGGATTTGGGTGATGTCACCCCACGCAGGGGGCACTTGCACTGGGTATGTGTGCATGCCCTGGCTGGGACACGCGTGTATATCCCTGCAACATGTGTGTGCAATCACACTGCATCCCCCCACACGTGTCCTCTCGCCTTCATGGGGTGTCCAAACCCACACTGAGCTCCGTCACCCTGCTGCCCTGCGCTCCCTTTGCAAATGGCTGTATGGCAAGGCTGGGGAGAAGGGGAGGATGGGCAGCCTGGGCCACTGGGAAGGTGGTCCCGAGGGATGCCCGGGCCAGGAGTCGTTCCCACTCCCGCTGCTGAACTGTTTGCACAAGCCTGTTTGCACTAGGCTGGGCCATGGCTGATGATGACGTAGCACCGGTCCTGACTAAGCCTTGAAGTGAGGTGGGAGATCATAGGTAAAGGTGAAAGTCCCATGTGGTTGATGCCTCACATGGCCGTGACTGAGCCGGGAGGGAGGGCCCGGGGAGCTGGAAATGCCAGGAACTCTGTGCCAGGAGGAAGGGAGTCACGCAGGGGTGCCCAGCACCCATGCTTTCTGCTCTGGAAACAAGCCCCATTCCCACAGGTGAAGGAAACCTCCTAAGCAGTAAGACTGAAAGAAGAGAGGGGCTGGGAACGCGGATGAGACCAAGGCAGGGGACTGCCGGGGGCGTGGGGGGGCCCCGGGTTGGTCGGGGTAAGGAAGCCTGCTCAGCGCCTCGGGGTGCGAATGACACAGCGCAGAGCTGGGCGTGAGGAGGAGGAGGAGGCGGAAGCCTCCACCACCAGGGAAAAGCACGTCTGTGCAGGAGACAGAGCCTTCCCAGGGGCCAGTCCAAGGCACCCAGGCTATTTTCCCATGGGATCTAAGGAACATCCCACACTTTCTTCTCCAGTGCCAGGCACCTTTTTCCGACCTGTTGGCGGAGCACAGAGCTCTTAAAAATAAAAACCCCTCCCAAAACAACTATTCCTCCGCAGACACAATTCTCCCCACGGGGAGAGTGTGAGAGAGACTGAACCACATGAGAGAGGCGTTAGTCACGCTGCTTAATGCATGACTGGGAAGCTCTCGGAGGACAGTGGCATGCAAAATCCTACAGAATTCAGTCACCACCACCCCCCCCAAAAAAAA
>VXBZ01003452.1:279489-305164 GCA_013399135.1 Heliornis fulica
CCCCCCCCGCCGTGCTAATGGGAGGGCTCCCCTAGGGGTTGGGTGGGGGCAGGGCTCTGCCCACCGTTCCTTGGACCCCCCCAGCCGAAGTGGACACCTGGCCAGCTGCAAGCGATGGCTCCCGCAGCACTGCCTGGGGCCTGGAAAAGACACTGTCCCCTCCCGTCACCCCTTGGTGAATCGCGATGTCATTGTGTCGGGACTGGGGAGCCGAGAGCACCTGAGAGCTCCTGGCAATGCCTTGGCGAGCTGGGCCACCTCAGCTCGGTCCTCACTCACCTGCTGGGACCAAAGACCGGCAAGTCGCAGGGGCCTGGGGACAGCGAGCTCCAGGGACAGTGCTTCCTTCCCTTCCTCCACTGGCCCCTGTGATCCTGCGAGGAGACCCAGTGCTCCCAGCCAGCAGGCTGGACCTGCAGCCCGGCCCTGCCTCAGCGCTCTCAGATGGAGATGCTGGAGCAGCTGTCGGCACCCTGCCACGATCGAGCAGCCCAGGGGGGTGCAGAACCCCTCACCAAGCAGCGCTCGGGCAGTTGCAGCGCTGATTTCTCTCCAGGATGCTGGAAAGTCCTTTCTGCTTCGCCGCAGCGTGAGGATGGGAGCAGCTCTTCCCGCTGAGCTACGCCAACCTGTTGCGCAGCTCCCTTTGCTGCACACATGCTCAGCTCGGCTGCGATGACTGCACCATCTAGAGGCTGCACTGCCCTGCTCGGAGGAGCTCCTGCTCCCGCTCAGCCCAAACCATCTCCCTTTTCCTCCAGCACGATGAGAGCTCAGGCCCCTTCAGGGCGTTTTCCTGCTGGACAGGAGAAAGGGGCTGGAGAGTCATCTTCTCTGGGTGGAAAACCCTGCTCTCCTCCAAGATTTTCCTGTAGCGGGGCCATCTGTGCTGCGGCAGAGATGTCGACATCTCCACGTTCTGTGTGCTGGTTGTTTGTTTGTTTGCTGTATTTTTTTCTGGGTGTCAATTCTCATGAAGCCTACTTAGCAGAAGATGTGAAGTGAGAACCCATGGAAGGTCAAAGCCCACTGTGGAAAGGCAGGGAAAGGAGCTGCAGGGTTTGTCAGGGTTTACCCCGCTGATACAGTGTGAACAGGGGATCTGAACAGAGGGTAGGAACAGAACTCCCTGGACATAATGTGAGATTTAACTGATGGATTGCTGGCAGCCCTCCTCAGAGGGCTGCAGAGCCCTAAGAGAAGAACCCAGCAAGGGATCCTGTGGATCCAAGGCTGTCTGTGCAGCAGTGAACGTGAACCTGTGAGATCACAGGCAACCAAAGGTTTCCATTTCACAGGAGGCACAGGTCAACAGGTGCTCACAGTGCTGCCACGGATGCTGTACACGCATGCGCTTTGCTAGATGCCACTTATTTGAAGGCAACGGGTGCTTGTCTCATCTCTGACAGAGCCACTAAGAGGGCAGGGGGGGAAATGTGTCCCATCCTTGGGAGTGGTCTCTCTCCTGCCCAGAGGAGCACAGCTCTTTGCAGCACCCCACAGCTGGGGCAGCTGGTGGGACAATGCAGTGGCCTGGCACCCAAGGAACATTTGTCTCTGCCTTCCTCCTCTGCCTGCCACTTCTGACAGCAGCTGGGCTCCTCCCAGAGTGCTCTTTGCCCTCTGACAGCAAGGAGAGCCTAAAGCTGGCACTGCCATCCCTGTCCTCCCTTCACTTGGGTGTGATCCTATGAGTCACCCACCCACCTGTCCTTATGTTGTCTTCGCCCTTTCCCAGACAGCAGGTCTGCTCTGAGCCACAGGAAACCATCAAGCTGTAGTTTTGGCGGTAGAGTTATTTCATGAGGGCCTCCAGATCCTCCCCACCAGCCTGTCTCCAGTGCTGGCAGTGTCACTGCCCTGGAGATGCTGCTGGCAGCACTGCCATGCCCCATGCGGTGGGTACCCAGTGCCGGGATGCTCTGGCATCATGCAGGGACAGGTGCTTTGTGGTGCCGGTGGGGCCTTGTCAGAAGAACAAAGCCAGCGAGGGAAGAGCATCCAGCTAAATCTTTGGGAAAATGAGAAGAAAGGGAAACACAGAGAGCAAATGAACCTTACAAGAGAATAAATACCCCCTCCCCAACAGACACACGCAGCAACCTGGCTGCCGTCTGCTGCAAGGAGTTCAAAGGCTCTTCTGTTCTCTCTCTCATCAGCTCTGGGCTCCGCAGGAGAAGCAGCAGCGCGGATTTGGGCAGCAAATGCTAATAACACAGATGTTCTGACAATTCGCTTGTTTCTACAATTAAAAACAAAAAGATCCTCAAAACCCGAATGCAAGGAAATGAGCACATTAAAGAACTTCTCCTCCGCATGCCTACTGCGTAATGAAGGGCTGCAGGTTTGGGGAAGGGGGGGAGGGGATGGGGTGGTTTTCCTCCCAATCTGGAGCAGAAGTGGGATGCTGCCAGAGAGGCCCATCTTGCACCACAATGTGGTGGCCAGTGCATCCCCTGGATGCGGATCCACGGGATGTGGATGGGCAAGTCCTGCACTGGGATCGATGGAGGGGCAGAGCGGCTTGGCTGGCCACTGCCACTCTTGCCTGTGGGACACTTGCTGCTGAATTATTGGGAGTTTGTTTTTATTACTGTATTAACTCTTTTTTTAACCTTGTTTTTCTCTCGGCTGCACTTTCACTCACTCATTAATTTTGGTATTTTTCTCACGGTATATAACCCCTGTCACGGCTGCCATGGCAACAGGAGGGAATGTGCTCAGCGCTAAAATATCCTCTCAAAAATAACAAAAATAAGACAACAGAGGCAGCTTCTGTGGGCTGCTGCAAATGCAGATCTGGCCCGGCTTTGTGGTGACGGAGGATGAAAGATCCTGCAAGCCGGGGAAGCCCCTGCACTCTCGTCCTCCCACGGTGCTCAGCCCACCGCACATCTCCCACTCCACAATTGCCACGCTGGAAGCTCTTCCTGGGACTGACCCCTGGGGCTGAGGACTATGGATCTCCTCATCCAGCCTCAAAAACTCATCCCTTTCCCCAAAATGTCACCATGAAGGAGGAGGAAACCAGTGTGTGAACTAGGAGAAGCGGTGAAGGTATTGCTGGGGTTGTCGGTGGGTGTTGCTGATCTCTGGTGGGTTTTTGGTCCACATGTGGATCCCTGGGTCAGGAAGCAAATGGTGACTTGTCCCTGCTGCAGCCAGCGCAGCAGCAGGGACAACAAGCAGGGTCTGTCACACAAACCTGTTGTCTTTTTCTGACAGGATTACCGGTCTGGTTGAGATAGGCAATTGTGTTGATATAGTACGCTCGGATCTCTCCGAGGCATTTGACTTACTTCCACCTGACATTTTGATTAAAACTTGCATTATAAGGAATTAACAGGGCACATATTAGATGGATTAAAACTGCTTCCCTGGCAGATCTCAGAGGTAGTTGCTAATGGGTAGATATCAGTAAGTAGCACTATTTCTACCTACCTCCCCCCGGGGACCTGTTCTTCGTCCACTGCTATTAAACATTTTTATCAATGATGGAGATGGAGATATGAAATCTGTGCTGGTAAAGCTTGAAAATGACACTGGGGGTGATGAGATAGGACAGAACAAGGAGGGTTTCGGGCTGAATCACCTGGTTAAATGGTCAGGGTGTATCTGAATACAGATAAACACAAGGAAAGGTTGTGTGTTAAGCCTGCAGGCTAGATCTTGGAAAGCAGTGACTCTAGGCATACCTGTACAGGGTGGGGGTAAGGCACTGGTTTTGAGAAGTGACCCAGAGAGCTCATCCGATGCCCTGAGAGGAGGATCTGCCTCATCTGGTGGTGCAGATTGGACCATGGAAGAAGAATTGGAAATCAGAGTTACCCCAAAATGAACTCGTCATGCCCTTCTGCGGGTGTCCGAGAGGGGAGCGCCAGGAAACAGCCCATGGCTGGAGCACTGCATCTGTCACACATGCTTGGAGGAAGGTGGGAAATACCAGGAGAGCTTGAAGGAGCACTGCAGACCTGACCACAGGCTGCAGAACCAGGCCTAATGATGTGATGTTCATAAAAAAATATAATAAAGTATATTGACAGGTGATCTGAGGATCTGGACTATGTCTTCCCACATGGAAAACGTGGGGGCTGCTATGTTAAAGCCCACAGAAAGGTGTGGCAAGAGCAGGGCTGGAGCTGGAGGGGGCACATTCAGCCTTGAATTGAAGGCCAGTGTCCCAGTGGTGAAAACATTTGAACACTAGAAGAGCTGTTCTCAGGGAGATGATGGGCTCTAACCAAGCTTTTGTAAAGAGATTAGATCTCTACAGCTTCTGGGAGAAACTCTGATGATGTGCAAATGTGCTGGGGTGAGTGAGCTCCCCTGGGTCCAAACCCTCCATCTTCTCTTCATGAGTCGTTGGGAACAGATTGTCTGCAGCACCCTGCAATGATTAATCAATTGTTTACTTCAGGGTTCAGGTGGACTTCTGCAGGGAACAAGGTTTGTCCAATCTCCACCCGTCCTCTGTAGCACCCGAGATTTCTTCAAATAGAAACAGTGGAGCACCAAAATATTAAACCCTGCTGGTAAATCTAACTTGGTGCTCAAAGCCTAGGCTGATCTTGGGATTCAGACTTGAGGAGCTTCCCAGACACTATGAGATTACCAGGAGCTGTCAGGGATGCTGAGATTCCCCAGGGCTCTGAGCCACCTTCAACAAGCAGCTCCCACTGTGCCCAGCTCTGTGCATGTCCCAGGGGCTTGGGTTGTGGTAGCCTCCTGCCCATCCCTTGCCTCTGTCACTCTGTTTGTTCCCTTGTGGACTTGTGGTTTTGCTTGTGGGGTTTAGCAGAGAGGCTCCTGGGTGGGAGGCAGTGAGCCACACTACAGAGGTGTCCCCACCCCTAACTCCCAGACCTGTCAGGGTGCGGGTCAAGGGGCAAGCCTCCCAGAAGTTTCTTTCCTTAGCCATGTTCTGCCAGTACAGGGATTACTGAAGGTCTGGCAGAGTGGTCCCAGAGGGAGGAGAGGATTCAGAGGAGTAGGAAAAGGGAAGCTCTCTGGAATCATAGCTTTGCAAAGAATCAGATGAATCTACCAAGCCCTGGTTGCTTTCCAAGCTGGCCTCACCTCTGGGGGATGTGCTATCGATACCTCCCCCAAGAGGAGAATTACCCCCCTTTCCTGATTTTGTTACTGGTCCTTTGTTAGTGTTTTGATAGTGGTTTTTAGTTAGGTCCAGTGGTCTCCTGCTTGCAAGCCCACCTCCAGTTAGCCTCCAGCTGCTGGAGGGAGATGGTCCAGCCTGGAGCCACTCTTGGGCATGGGTGAAAGGAGGTATTTGCATGCACAGAAGAGTTTGTATTGGGGTAACTGTGACCTCTCCCTGTAAGATTCTGCCTTTTACTTACAGTCTAAGGGATGCAGAGGTAAACCAGGAGAGAGGAGACCTGATCAGACCTGCCCTGCCCTGCGTGACTGATACGGGGGACCCGAGACACAACAGCAGGAAACTCGGCTCAGGCTCTGACTTGCTCATGGAGACTGGGCTGGGCAGGAGAGGAGCTGCTCTGCCTGCAGAGAGAGAGGTTGGGCTCCCTGCACCCCCGCTCCTGGCAGGGCAGAGAGTTCTCAGGGAGCCCCAGCCAACTGTGTTCTCCAAGTGTACTTCAGTAGGGCTCAGGGTTGTGTCAAGGACAGGCATCAGAGCAGGGAGGGTGCTGTGTACAAAATGTGGGGCAAGGCACTGTGGTGGGGGCAGACAGACAGTGTGTGTGGACACCATAAGATAGAGAGCTCAGGGACAGCATGGACTCAGCAGGACACAGCAGGGTCAGACTGAGAGGTGGGTGCCCAAGACAAGGTTAGTGGATGGAGACAGTCAGGAAGAAGGGAGGTGGAGGACAGGGACTCCAAGTGAGCGTCAGTAGGGTAGAAAAACTGGGAGCATGGGGTGGGAGTGGGGGCAGGAACAAACAGACCTGGCACTGGGACCTCATGTATGGGTGAGACCAGGACAGCACAGGCTGGGGGTGTGTAGGAAAGGAGGTCAGTGTACTGGGGCTGGCATGTGGCCTCCTCACCACCAGGCAGGAGCATGGGCAGAGGCTTGGGGCCAGCAAGGGGCTGGGGTGGGAGGTGATGGCTGTGCTGGACCTGTGTGGCTTTGCAGTTGCTGGGATGGAGGTTGGAGAGTTGTGTTTGATTTGACAGGATCATGCTGTCCCTTTATCTCTGTTTGCTCTGTGATATCCCAGAGACAAGGCTCTTCCAGGGCAAAATCCAGAGACGCTTGAGTGAGACCCCGAGGGGAATGCAGTGCTAAAGAAGTGATAAACAAGCCAGGCTCTGTTGAAAAAGTCAGAGACCCTCTCACAAGGGATGCAGTCCCCAGCAGTGGGAGCCCAGCACAGCAGGGCTGGCCACAGTGGGCCTGACCCAGCCCCACGCAGAAATGCCAAATCCTTAAAGAGACAGCGAGGAGCTCTGCTGGTCTGGAGTGCGGGATCCTTGCACTGGGATTTCCCTTGAGGCTGGCATGGGATGGTGGCTGTGCTGGCATGGGGATCAGCTGGACCTGGGATGCAGTGGGTGGCATGCTGGGGATGGGATGCACGTGGTGAGCATCGCTGTGCTCTGCACAGCAGCTCTCCATTTACACTCCCTGCTTGTGCCCAGATACCAGAACGATGGACACGTGGCCGACGCGGAGTGCACAGCACATCTTGGTTCCCCTTGGGCACCACCATCCCAGGCTGCGATCCAGTGTTGGCCTTTGTCCCTGTTGCTCCTCAGTAAAATCCTCCTGTCCCCACAGCCCAGGAGACCCCTGGCCCCTGGGGTGCATGTCAGCCCGTTTCCTCGGGGGCATGCAGCTCTCCCCACAAGCAGGAAGGCCAAGGAGAGGTGGCAGGGCTTTGTGGGCAGAGCACTGGGACAGCTTTGGGGCAGTTTCATGAGAAGCTGTGAGCAAGACGTGCCCAGTGAGACTAGACTTTGCCCATCCTGGTAAACAAATAGCATTGATTGTTCCAAAGCAATAACTGACTCAGTCATCCGTTTCTCTTGCTAACAGACACAACCTGCAGGGCCCTGAACTTCTGTGTATTTATTTTAGGACAGAAGCATTAAAGGGAAAATATCAAACAACAAATAATCTACATGCATACTGGCTTCCCAGGCATGCTCTGCTCCCCAGGGCATGCTGGCAGGTACAGCTTGTACTGGTGAGTCCCAGATTGGATGAGCATGTCTGCCTGTCCTCAAGCCCACAGCAAGATTGTCTCTAGCCCCTCCACATCCACCCTTTGTCTTGAAGCAGAACAACCAGGTCTGTGTAGTTTCCTCCAGGAGTGAAGGTTTTCTTTGGACTCACTTGCTGCACTGGCCCTTGAATTTATTTTTTCCCTTCCAGATGAGCTCCATGTGTCCTGGGGACTTGGGGTGTGGCACCTTACTGTTCAGGGTGCCCTTTGAACATCTATGGCATCCCTCCTAATCCTCTCAAACTGTCCTCTGTGGGTTGTCTTTCATGCCCTACAATAGCTCGCCCCACAGCCAGTTAGAAATGAACTAGAAAAGCCCCTGTGTTGGTGAGCTTTGATTGAGGGGGGCAGTTTCAGCCTGGAGGATGGCTCCTTTGGCCTCAGGCCTGCTGAGGTCACTGAAGTGCCCAGCTTGGGGTAGCCACAGGACCACTGACCTGGTCCAGTGATTGCCAGCAGCTCAATCACTGTCCCACCAGAAGCTCCGGCTTTAGCAGCGTTTGCTCACGCTTGCAAACAGGCTCATTTCATCTCCGGAGGAAACTCTTCAAAGCCACCCAAGCACTTTGATTTGGGAAAGGTTTTCATTCCTGTGAAGATAAGAAAAGCTCTCTTGGCTCAGTGCATGGGCCCCGAGAGGCACCGCAGCCCACGTGCAATGGGGTGAGAGAGGAAGGCAGGCAAACAAGTCCATGTCCATGACCTGCATCACTAGTGGCCTGGCACAGGACAGGAGCTGGCTCTGCACTGCTGGAACCAGACACTGGTGTGGAGTGCCCCAGCAAGGGGATGTGTCAGCCCCTGGGAAATGGGGTGGTGATGTCCAGGCTCTTGGGACAGGGCTTATGGTGGGTGATGGGGAGGTGTCCCCTCAGCAGGGTCTGGGAGGGAGGCAAGCAGCATGCTCAGCATGGCCTCTCATATGGAGGTTGGTGTGGTGGTCCAGCTCCAGGCTCTGCTGCCCAGGGCCTTGTTTTTGAAAATGGGAGGAGCATGTCCATCTTGGAGAGCTGTGAAACACAGAAGTGCCAGAGAAGGACAGGATGGGCTGAGAGCGGAGTGTGAAGAGCCATGTGGGGATGGAGAAGATAGGGGTCAGGGTCACAGGCAGTCTGTCTGTCTCCAGGGATCCATGGGTACAGTCATGACCATGATGGGAATTGTTCTCCCTCCCTGTGGCCAGAGACTTGCCCCAGCCCTCCACCCTGTCATCCCAGCCAAGAGTAATCAAGGCTTTAATCACAAGAGGTTTTGAGCTGCAGGTTCTAGGGGCCAAGAAGCAAAAGCAATCTTGGGGTCTGAGTCTTCCCAAAAGAACAAGTAAAACTCATGTCCTTAGAAAAATTGGAGGGGAGGTTTGGGTAACAAAGTCCTACCATCCAGCCAAGGTCCTTGGCAAAGCCACCATGACCTGGCTGAGAGGCAGCAGGGAAATCAAGACACCCCAAGCCTGAGCACGGCCATGAGGAAGTCATCATCAGAGGGATGTCACAGACAGGGGACTGCAGCCCTTGCTAAGATCTGGATGAAATGAACTCTGTGCTGCATGACAAGAAGCTGTGGTCTCCCTCACCCAGTAAATTCAAGGTGCTGTGCATGAGATGTGAAAGCAGCACAAATGGAGCCAAGGAAGGGGAGAGCCTCTCTAACTGGGGTCAGAGACGGCTGCGCATGTCAGGGACGTGTTTTAAGCAAAGGGGTAGAGCAGAAAAGGGAAAAACAGTGGAGAGGGTTTGCCTGGCTTGCAGTGAGATGTTTCTAGTGGACCAGATTACATTACATTTTGCTCACAAAATTAATCTCCTGGCCTGATTACAGCAGTGTCACTTGGACCTGGAGTGGGCTGAAGAGCTGCATGTGGAGGACAGTGTGAAGTGGTGCAAGGAGTTGGTGGGTGCCTTGGGAGTGGTGAGGAAGGTGAAGGGGGCAGCATGCCATCGTCACCAGAGTGCTCCATAGTGGGAGGTGGCAGCATTGGGAGGGAGGGTGCAAGGCATGGCCAGGGCACAGACTGGTGAAGTGCAAATGGAGGAGATACCTTGTGCCCCCTCTCTGCTCCCCTGCTCCGTGCAGAGGCTGTCCTGAGGGTCCAAAGCCTGTCCTGCTGACACAGGGCGGGTCTCCATTCCAGTATGACCCTACAGAGGGTCATGATGGTGCATTAAGAGGAGAGATACCAGGTCCATCTTGGGCATGTCTGAGAGTGGAGGTGCCTCATGGAGAGTCAAAAGGCTCCTGAGCTGCCTGCAGTGGCAGCTCTGGCCAGGCTGGTGGGGCAATTCCCAGGCTGGGCAATGTGTTCCTCTTCCCTGCCCTTCCTCTTCTCTTTGTGACTCTATGTCTGCAGCACCAGCATCCCGTGACACACCAGACTGGCCCAGCTCACAGGGGGTGCAGTCAAACCGGGGACGCTATCGAGGGCAGGGTTAGGCGGGAGTGAACTGGAGAGATGCTGGGAGTGATGGAAGGAGCACAGGAGAGCCTGGGAGACCTGTCCTACTTTTTCAACAGTTAAGAGCTGGGGGGCAAGGAGGGGGAGATGTCCCTCCTGATTTCTTGTCCTTAGGCCCCTTGGCATATGCTGAGGGAAGCTGCAGTGGGGATTTCTAGACCCGTGTCCCTCCAGACCAGGCTGCGGTCTCTGTGGTGGCCCATGTGAATGCTCTAGAGGAAGGTGCATGAACGCCCCGGGGCACAAGGCAGGCAGAGGAGGCCCTTGAGGGAACTGCTTGTTCTTCTTTCTGCAAGAAAAGCCCAGGGCAGAAACACTTCTCTGCCAGCTGCTTGCCTGTGCCCCCACCTCACAACAATGAGGGGCTTGGCAGGGCTGGCTGGGGGCACGGTGAGCTCTGAAGAACTGAGGCAGGTACTCTGTGAGCATCAGAACCTCTGCTGATGGGACCCCAGGGCAGGAGGTTCCTTCCAAGGGACTTTGTCACAAAGGTTGTTACACAAAAGCCTTTCTCAGCTGTTTGGGGTGGGTTTGGCTCCCCACTGCCCCAGTCTGAGCCAGGTATTTAAAACCCTGTGGACTTTTCTCTTCCCTCCACCTATTTAGAAAAGTGGGAGGGGAGGAAGTAACACAGCAGCTCCCATAATACAGCTTTGTTTTGCAATGCTATTGTTAGTACTGAAAAAATATGACCTAAAACAGCATCAAGGGAAGGCAGCAGGTCCAGTCCCAGCCTCGTGGGAGAAGACCTGTCTGGCTGCAGGAACCAATGGCTATTTGGTCATTTGGGTGTTAGGTTGATACTGCTGCCTGGTTTTCTATGGAATGAGGTGACTGATTGCACTGGTGGGGGTGAGCTCTGCAGGATTTACCTTCCTTGAGTCCTCACAATCAGTGGTTGGATTTGGGGAGGGGCAAAAGATGCCCTGAAGGAGAAAAAAGACACAACCTGAGCAAATGCCAACCTCTCAGTGTGTCTGCCAGCATCTTCCCAGCACTGCAGCAGCCCTGAGCCGTGGTGCCAGCGGGAGTGTCCACTTCTCACTCAGGGGCCAGATCCTGATGTGCAAGTGGGCAGAAACACTGGGGATGGAGCTGCTGGGTGTTCCCATTGCCTCTTCCTCACCTGTGCATGACCTGCAGGTTCCCTTCTATGCCTGAACATGCTCCTTGCTCCCTTGTTTGTGCAGAGCACCCGTGCTGGGTGCAGCATCGTGGAGAAATGAAACTGGAAGGGGAAGGAAAAGCCACATTCCTTGGGCTATGCCAGGTCTGCCCTGCCGTGCTCTGCCCGGTAAGGGTAGTGCTGGTCCCAAGGCCCTGGGGCTCTGCCCACAGCTTCGATGGCAGCTTTGCTTGTGGCCAGCACCTCCACCCTGGTCCCAAACCATCCTTTCTGTTGCACAGGCACCACTTGTGTGTCCACGAAGGGACCAGACCTACGAATAACCTGGCCTAGAAAAGAGGAGCTGCTCGGGTGATGTGCACTTGTTTGAAGTGGCTGGATACAGCAGCTCAGGAACCCCTGCTCTATGAGATTTCTAATTATGTTTCTGCATAATTGTTCCAACCATTTCCTCGCACTGAAGCAAAGCTTATTGGTTTGTAATCCCTAGCACACCCCGGGGCCTTCTTCAAAATGTAGGCCCAGCATTTATTGCCCCCGGTCCAATAGTTGCATGATGTGAATTTGTGTGTTACTGCGAAGAGCTTAGTCACTTGGTTTTCAGATCTTTGAGGACTCCAGATGTGTCATCTGGGCTCAGGGATTTGCTACCTTTTGTGCATTCCAGCTCGCAGCTCTGAATCCTCCGTCTCTGCTTTTTCGCTTCCCCGTCAGAGGAGGATGTGTTTGGGAACATGGCTCCCCACTCCTGCATGAGGACTTCATTTCGGGATGTCCCCTCATTTTCTGGGTGGTCCCACAGCTCCACCATGTCTCCTCTGTACCCAGCAGACTCCTCTGTGTGTGTACTGCTCTCGGCCTTCCCTGCCTCCCAACTTCCATCCCACGTTTTATCCGCTGCATTTTCTCTTCCCTTTTCTTCGCCCTCTGGAGGTTAATACTTATTTTCTCAACAGCATTTGGCTTGAACAATCTCATGCATTTGCCATAAGAGCAATAAGAACCTTCCCTGTTTCTCCTCCCAGCTGTCCCCAAAGCACTGCTAAGCAAGCTTGAGCCCGAGTCCCATCACATTGCCAACTGCCACATGCGGGTCACTGCCTTTCCTGCAGCCCTGCAAGGCCAGGCTTAAGCCCCCATCTCCATGGAGATGTGTCATGGTGAGAACTCCCCTTCCTTTGGTGACAGGCTTTAATCTCCTGCCTCCATGGTGACATTTTTCCTGATGATTTTCCCATTTCCATAAGCCTTTGTAGAGGGATGGGAATTGTTGAGCTTCAGGACAGTCTGCCAGAAGGCTTCATGCAGTAAGAACCTGTGTGAGGTGGAGGCCTCCTTGCTTACAGAACACCAGCATCTTCAGCCAGAGTCTTGTTGTCATCTCTGATGGCATCCAGAGGGACCTGGAGAAGCTGGAGAGGCAGACCCACATGAACTGCATGAAGCTCAACAAGGCCAAGAGCAAGGTCCTGCACATGTGTCAAGGCAGTTCCCAGCATAACTGAAGGCTGGGTGGAGAATGGTTGGAGAGCAGCCCTGAGGAGAAGGACTTGGGGTGTTGAGGGGTGGGAAGCTCAGCACGACCCAGCAATGTGTGTTGGGAGCCCAGAAAGCCGCCTGTGTCCTGGGCTGCATCCCCAGCAGGGTGAAGGGGGGTGGATTCTGCCCCTCTGGTACACTCTGGAGAGAACCCCCTGCAGTGCTGTGCCCAGCTCGGGGGTCCCCAGGACAAGAGGGAGCCATTGGAGCGAGTTCATGGAAGCCATGGAGGGCTGTACCACCTCTGCTCTGGAGACAGATTCAGAGTTGGACTGGTTCAGCCTAGAGAAGAGAATGCTGTGGGGAGACCTCTGAGCCCTTCTGGTCCCCTGAGGGGCTCCAGGAGAGCTGGAGAGGAGCTGGTTATTATGGAGCGTGGTGACTGGACAAGGGGGGAATGGGCTTAAACTAAAAGTGGAGAGATGTAGATAAGCTGTAGGGAAGAAATCCTTCCCAGGGAGGGGGGAGGCCCTGGCACTGTGGTTACTTCTGTTCAAGGCCAGGTTGGATCAATTTTTGGGCAGCCTGGGCTAGTAGAGGGTTCCCCTGCCCATGGCAGGGGTGGCACTAGGGTGTCCCTTCCCCTCTAAACCAGTCTGTGAGTCCACAGTGAGCACCTGCCAGCCTGTCCCCACCTGCAGAGCCCAAGTCAGATGAGCTGTGGAACACACACAAACTTCCCATGTCATCCCAGACTGTCAGAAGCTAGGAACACATCCCTGTCCCTCCCAGTGCCATGTGGGGTTACATCTGGGAAGACACCTGGCAGAAAACTGGGAACATGTTTCTGGCAGAAAACTGGGAACATGTTTCTGCCAAAGTCCCAGTGAGGCTTGTGAACGTGGTCCCAAGAAGCCACCTGTAAAGTCCCGCACACACAACCACTGGGAGCTTGGGCAAGTGTCTTCAAAATGGCTGACTGAGTCCCAAAACCTGGTCTGGCTGACCACATGGGGAAGAAAGGCCATGTAGTGATAGAGATGCTAGAAAACATAAGGGAGCAGTTCTGGGGTCCAAGCAGCAGCAGATCTGGTGGGTCAGCAGCACCAAGGGGAGATGTGTGCCAACAGCAACAGCTTCCCCCTGCTCCAGAGACGCTTCATGCTGCTTGGTTTGGGCATCCAGGCTGGAGCCCCTAGTGCTCTCCTCCACACATGAACCCCTGAGCACCCCAGACAGGACACAGCTGACCTGTGGGCTGGGTGGGGGTGTAGCAAGAGATAATGATCTCTTGAGAGACAAAGCCACCACGGGGTCCCTGCAGAGCTCCCAGGACAGGCCACACATGGCTGTGCCATGATGCTGCCCATGCAGAGGAGAACAGCAGCAGCAGTTATGCAGTAATATCCAAATCTGCTTACTGTCTGCCGCTGTGATTGAAGGAGTTTCTGTAATAATGTATTAGCTAAAGCTTCCAGATTATCCCAAAAACATCAGCTTTAACAAAGGGGTAATGCCTCTTTAATCCCCGCATGATCCCGGTTCCCAGTCTCTGCAGGACATTAATTCACGGCTAATACACAGACTCCAGGCAGGCTGCTGGTGCTGGCTGCGGCCGGGGCCGGGGCCAGCCGGCCACACGCTGCTCCTGCCTTACCAGGCCACCGCTTTGTTCCCCCTGCCCCCCGGGAGCCACCCAGGTCCCCAGGAGCCCGGCTCCTGCCTTTGGCTGGTTGTGATTGGGTCTCAGAGGAAGACGCCTCCCTCCTCCCTGCATTGTGAGAGCCAAACAGTCCAGGATGGGTGCTGGATATTTGTTCCTCATCCCCCACGTCCCTGGAGGAGGACAAGGCCGTGTAATCCGTTGCTGATTGTTGTGTTGTTGACAGGGTGGTGTGGAAAGGTGCGTCCCTTGTGAGCACCAAAACCTCAGGAGGGATCTTCATCCCGGCCTCATCCCTTGTGCAGGAGAGGCTGTCCTGGGAGCTGGATTTTGGAGAGGAACAGAGCAGGCCGCTGGCAGAGAACAGACTCATGAGAGCCCCATGGTCCCAGGACACAGGGAGATGAGCCAGGAAACTGTGAGACCTCATCTTGAACACTGTGTGCAGTGTTGGGATCCCAGGGTCAAGAATGGGACCCAATCCCAGGGTCCCTGGGATCCCAACACTGAGTGCAGTGTTGGGATCCCGGGGAGCTACTGGAGAGGGGACAAAAAGGGCTACAGAGATGGTGCAGGGATGAAAACATCTCTGTGATGAAGAGAGGTTGAGGGACTTGGGACTTCTCAGTCTTTTCAGGGGGATCTTCTCACTGCTGATAAATCCTTGAGGGGTGGGGTCAGGAGGATGGGTCAGGCTTTGTTCTGTGGTGCTCAGGGACAGGACAAGAGGCGCTGGGCACAAACTGGACTAGAGGAAGCTCCACCTAACCCTGAGGAGGAACTTCTTTCCCTGGGCCAGGCTGACCAGAGAGGCTGGGGAGTCTCCAACTCTGGATACATTCAAACCCTGCCCGGACACTGTCCTGTGCAGCCTGCTCGAGGGGATCCTGCTCTGGCAGGGGTGGGACTGGGGATCTCCTGAGGTCCCTGTCTGTGATTCTATGAAAACAAGACAGGACAGGAGCTGGGTAGACAAACCTAAACTTCACAATGCCTGACCCCTTTAGCAGGATTTCCAGACACATGAGAGGTTGTCAAACACCACAGAAATTAGGATTGTCATGGAGTGCTGTATTCAGAGATGCTGAGCATGCTCCCACACTTACCAGCCCAGCTGTGATCAAGATGAAGTCCATTCAAGGAGAGGTACCTTGTGAAACCACTTCTCCTTCTGCTCCTTCTCCACCCTGTTCTTGTTCTCCAGGTCCAACTCCATGCGCTGTAACTAAAAATTATGATGATGGTGGCCCAAAATCTGCTTCATCACAGATATTTTGTCCTGAAAAACTGTGGTGATACCACAGACATCTGGCTGGTTCTAGCCAATCCTTCAGAAAGCTTTCTTTCATGGTCATTCTTGTCCAGGTTCAGAAAGCAATCCCCATCATCCCAGTCTGCTAGGGTGTACACATGGTGCCAGCTCCCTCAAAAGTGTTTGATGGTGGGAGAGCATGAGAGAAACTGTGGGTTTTGTAGGGATGAGTGCCCTGGGCGGGGAATGCCCCTTCCGCTGCCCATCCCTCCATGAAGCCTGGGACAAGGCTGCAGTGCAAAGCACAAGGAGCCAGCTCATACCACAGCAGCTAAGGCATCAGAGATGGTGGCTGTCTGTCCAGAGATGAGTGGGATCCATGGCCGTAAAAACTGCAGTGGTGCTTCCCATTGCACCGGTTATTCCCTCACATAACCAAGCCCCAGGATCCGCACCCACGGGATGTCCCAGAAGGACTTTAGGGACCTGACTTGGAGCTACCCACGAACATGACAAATTGTCTTCCAGAGGTTTCAGTCTCCCCCACAGCCTATAAAGGGACAGCTCAGAGCAGACTCGACAGGGAGGCAGTCTGAGCCATGAGGGATGCGTCCTACCCCATCTGCTGAGGCCAGTAGCCATCTGGGTGAGGACCTGAGCACAGTTCATCTGCAACCTTTGGGCAGGCTTTTCTCAGGTTTCTCTTTTGATGTGTAAATCGGCAGCTACCTCAAAGAGCTTCGCCACGGCTGAATTCAGCAGCAGGTGCCTTTTTCAGATTTTTCCTTTCTCACCAATTACCTTTCTGGTCTCCACGGTTACTGCACCCTCCTGCATCGGGAAGGTTTCTCTGCTCATCCATTGCCCAGCACCTGTTGGACATTGCTGCAGACCCAATGCTGCAACAAGAGCAAGAGGCTTGAATGTCCCCAGGGAGAGGGTCTTCCCTGGTTGCTCGTGATGCTGGACTACCCTGTGATGTCAGAAGCATGCAGGCACCTGCCCAGACCGTGCCTCTCTCTCTGCTGCTCCACTATGTGCATACAGACACTGGTGCTGGCTGAGCTCTGGAGCAATCACATACATGGATCCATATAAAACCCATCTACACAGGGGTACTGTGAACATACAGAAGCCAAATCAATACTGGTTTTGCCCTCAAACCTTCCCAGGCCATGTGAAGGCTCTCAGGTGGAGCTACACATAAACAGTGTGACTGTGAGGTACCACCTTCAAAAATGGGTTCTTGCTACAGCTGGTGGGGTAGGCACAAGCCAGGACATGTCACTGGTCATACTGGGAGACTGGAGGAGCCAGGGCCTGAAACCAGTCCTCCCACAGTGTATGGACCTGCAGGGAGTCAATGACACACACACATCCTTCTGCTCTCTGCCACACGTGCCCTGGGGCAGCTGCAGCACCAGGTCCTTTCTAAGGTGGTCCCCCATGCCTGGACATTCCCCAGAGCTGCAGCACAGCTGGGAAGATGCCTGTCAGCTTGCACACCCAGACTTGTGCACACACACACGGATGTGCAGAGTATGTTCACACACATCTTACATTGCGGTGAGTGACAGAGGGTCCAGGGCACCAAAACATCCAGACCATCCTTGTGTTCAGCTACAGGAGGTGTCTCCAAGGTTGGTTTTGGCATCTGCCTTCCCATCCTCTGCTTTGCCCCTGTGTTCCTGCAGCCAGTACTCTCATGAGCGCTGGTTAACGCTCCCCCCACCTCTGCTCTGGGTTTCTAATGCCAGCACAAAGAGCTGCAGCAGCAAACCTGGGCCAGTGCCAGCTTCTGAGAGCCTGGCTCTGACACACTGCACCTCAGCACGCCCACGGGGAGTCAGCCCCTGCTATCAAGTAAGGGGAGAGGGTTTGGAGGGGGAGTGGCATGTGTTGAGCTGGTCAGTGGAGCCAGAGGGGTGACACCTGTGCAAGAAGGAGCCGAGGCTGTCAGAGGCTGGACTCACCCTGCTCACTGCTGCCTGCAGCCCAGCAGCCTGGTCCTGTGCCAGAACAGGGCCACTGCATCCAGCAGCCTGCATGCAACGCTGCTCCAGCAACCCTCATGCTATTCCTGGCCCCATGCCCCAGAGCTGCCTCCAGCCACCTCCCCCACACCAGGGAATGTGGGATGCTTGCAGGAAGGACTTTATGGAGCAGGGAGGATCCAGCAGCCTGTGGAGGTTTAGGAGAGGCACAGGAGGGTCCCTGCAGAAAGCTACCTTGGCAGGATGGAGAGCCTTTTCCAGACACGTGTGCAGGAGGTGCAGAGGCAGGCACGGAGGAGCAGGACAGGCAGGCAGCTGTGTGCAGCCCAGGAGCCAAGCCAAGGTGCTGGTATGAGAAAAAGCAGGTCCAACCCAGGTATGAAGGTAGCTCCTGCCTGCTTAGACATGGCATCTCCCAGGGGTGCGGGGAGGCACGACACCCACATGCTTTCACATGGAGCCTGACTGCGGCTTTGGCAGCAGCACCAGTGTAAACACGGGTGGATTTGTGACCCTGGAAGTTCACTTGTGCCTTTACCCACAGCTGATGACTCTCTGGCCTGGGTTTCATGCATTCCTGACCAAGCCATCCAGCTTCCTCCTGGCATGGGGGGAGTCACCTGGACCTTTGGGTGCTGGAGTGCAGAGAGTCTGAGGGACTGCCACCCCAGTCCCCAGGGTCCTGGGGGTTGTTGATGGCACCCTTAGCACGTTCCAGCTTCGTGCCTTCACTCCTGCCATGTAAGCAGCCTGCCACCCTAATTACAAATACTTTAACGACAAATAAATGCCACATGCCGCCCACAGCAAGAGGGAGTGGAAAGCTAAAAATACCCTCCCCTTACGGCTGCCAGCAAACCCCAGTGGGCCACCTGCTAACGGAGAGCCAGAAGCACCCAGAGCCGAGACAGGCACCCACCACATGCCAAGGAATGGAAATGAGTCTTGCAACGTGCCCCGGTGCTGCCGGCGTGGGCTCTGCGGCGCAGCCCTCGCAGCGGAGATGAGTGCCCAGGCAGCTCCGGCACTGCCTCCAGACACCGCGGGAGATGCAGCTCCCGGGGAGACAGGCATGGAAATACCAGGGGGGTTATGTCCTTCCTGCCTCCTCCCCAGGGTGGCAGAGAGAAGCTGTCAGGCTGGGGGAGATGCATCAGCATTGGGGCTGGTGCCAGAGAGGATGGGGAGCTGGGGGACAGTATGTCTGTCCGTGTAGCCTGCTCTGCGCTGGAGACAGACAAAACCAGCCCCAGCAGGGGTGAAGGTGTACAGATAAGGAAGGTGGGGAGATGCCTCTGAGCAACATCCTGGAAGATGTATTCCAGTTCTACATGGTGCAGACAGCACCTTCCTACCAGTGGGTGCAGGGAAGGGCATGGGTGGACTGTGGAGACCATTCAGCTAGGAGACATGGGCAGTATGGGGAGACACAGAGATGCATGTTGGTGCAGATGGTGCAGGAGTTGCTGGTGCCAGCCATGAGTGTCACTCCTGTCCCCGGAAAGGTCCCTCTAACTTAACTCCTCCCCGCCCTCCTCTGACCAGCACTCCTCAAAGTGTCCATGAAGAGCAAGCTTTGCTCCTTGCTTTGAAAGTACCCGAGGGATGGCCAACACAGACTGAAATTCCTCTGATCTCCAGATAGGCGGCATCCCAGGGGCTGGGTATGCCAGAGCTTCAGCTCCCCTTGCTCCGGCTAACGCCTGGGACCTCAGGGAATGGATGTGAAGGGGAGCCGTGGGCCACATGCTGCCTCTCATCCAACAAAATGGAAACAAGAGGTCCTGAAGGACCCATCACGGTGTAAAGAGCATGAAACTAGAAAACAACTTCTTGCAGCTCCCTGCCTGCCTAGCTCTGGAGAGATCTGCCCACTCAGCCCGAATGATGAGAGATGGAAAAGGAGCAAACCAGAAAAGCTTTGTCTCACTTCCAACCCATCCGAGGTTTGAAACTTGACAACAATGCAAGAGAGATTTTCACCCTATTGTTACAGATTATCAGTGCATGAAAATGTCTGCCACGCTTCACACCAGACCCACAGAGCAAACCTGCTCTGAGTGCCCACCGTGAGGAGACGCGAGCAAGTCCCAGTGAGAAGCACGCATCACGTCAGTGCCGGGAAGCAACACTGAGCCGCCAGAGGAGCAGGACCCAGAGTCCCTCAGAAAGCTGCAGGCAGGTTCTTGCTCCAGATGGCTTTGCTTGGGCTGTATTTCACTCCTCAGATGTGACCCCCTCTTCCCTCCCTACTTGTATTCAGGTTTTTCTTTCATGCCACCTGCATTTGCAAGACCCGGGAGCCCACGCAAGCCCACCCCATCCTGCAGCAGGACAGGCAGTTTGCCTGAGGGAAGTCAAGTCTAGAGGACCCCACATTTCCCACAGAAGAGGAATTCAGCTAGAAAGACAGAGCAGACATAGCAGCCCTTGCTACAAGCCAGCAGGAATCCTCGAGACACAGGAAGCCACAGAGGAGCTGCATTGCAAAGAACTGAGTCATACAGTCTTGCCATCTCATGTCAAATATAATGGAAAAAAAAAAGATTAAAAAGGGGAGGACTAGGTTTTCCCTTCCTTCACACAGTGATGATGCTGGAGCATGTGCTCATGGGATAGTGGGGACAGAGCCAAGCCCATCTGGGGCAAGGCTCAGCCCTGCAGAGAGAGTCTCACCTTGCTTTGTGGGGTGCTGTCACCGGCACGGTGTCTCCTTGCCAGGTTCGGAGCAGGCGAGATGCTCCCTGCCGGTATCAGTTCCCGGATCTGGGTGCCTGCACATAATGGGTGCTACACATTATGAGCTGTGATTGTGGTGTGTTTATTCAATCAGTGGGTAGTTGAATAGCCGGGGTTAGGAAAGGCTCTGATTCACCACCCTGGTGGGCTAATTTGAGGGCAGTGTTTCCTGTCCCCGCTCCACCCTCTGCCTGTGCTGCCAGACTGGTTTGTGCTGCCAGTGAAGCAGCTGCTGAACTTCCATGGCAGAAGACAACTCTGCAAACACATCTCAGGGCTCCTCCACGTGCTGGGGGTGATTTACAGCAGCTCAGTGTCACCCTGCAGCCACAGCACCCGTGAGACCAGGCAGGGCAGTCACGACAGGGTGGGTGTCCCCTCCTCTCATGTATTGCCCCCCCCCCAGCCTGCACTCCAAAGTGCTGACCCTGGGAACTTCCCTCGAGGATGTGGAGACCAGTGAAAGTGCCGTTCATTGCCATGCCACACTTTCATCTGGGGTCTGGAAGTAAATCTGAAATCTTGCTGCTAATATTTGCAGCTGACACACGAGCCTGGCAGAGCAGTAAATAGTGATGAAGAGACGGCGTCTTCACACCAGCACAGGCCGATCCAACCATCCTATTTAATACAACCAGCTGAGAGTTATAACTGGGAACAAGCAGTGCAGGCTGTTCCTGCCAAACTGAGGTTGGTGTTTTGAGAAGAAATATGTGGGAGCCATAACAAGGAAGCATTAGCATCCCTGCAAGCACTGAGGAAAGGGCAGCTGCGGTCCTGAGCAGAGGAGGGGAGAGCTGCTGCTAGCCTGGTCCTGGCTGCCAAGATGGGTTTAAGTTCCCTGATATGTCCTGAAGAGCAAGAAAGCAATGGGAGAGGTGAGGGGGGTGTTGGTCCTGGGGGTAGCCCTAGGGAAAAGGCTGCAGGGATGCTCCTGTCTGTGGGGAATGCCTGTCTCCCCTGAGAGTAAACACTCTCACTCCCTCCTTGTGCTGGCACCGGGTATGGGAGGCTGTGGAGCAGACAAGGCATCCAGCTGGGAAATGATACAGCGAGGGAAAAAAAGAGAGCAAAGTAGAGTTTTATTCCCCAAAACTGACCCTCACATCTGCATTGTTGTGAGTTGGGATGGCAGGACCATGCAGCTAGGGTTGGGGTGGAGGGGCAGCTCTGTCTCTGCTCTGTCTGGTGCCCAGGCTGGTTTGGGCAGGCTGGAGCTTGGTGTGAACACCTCTTAGAGGTGACCCCCATGACCTGATGTGTGTCCTGACTGCATTGGCACGGATGTGGGCTCGGGGTGTCCCCTCCCACATCCCCTTGTCCTGGTGCCACCCAGCCCTTTTGGAACAGCTGTGCAGACTGCTGGGGCGGGGGTGGAGTGGGGGTGGGGTCAAATCCAGATCCAGGAGCTATTTCAGGCTAAAAATAGCCCTTTATTTTGCCACATATATACATGTATTTTAGCCTGGCTCGTTCTACAAGGTATTTCTCTGCAAAACTCCCACTCAAGTGGGCTGGTGTGCTCTGGGACTGTGCAACTGGAGTGGGAAAGCCCAGTCCCACCACTCCCCCGGCTGCACCCACTGCCCAGTACGGCAGCACTGCCAGTGGGGACAAACCCCTCCAGCACAGGGGACACACAAAACCCAAAAGGTGCTGTAGCCAAGGTAGGAATCCCCCTGGTCTCCATTGCTCGGTCTCCAGCTCACGCTCTGTGGTGGAGGGGAGCTGTGTTCAGCCCAGGAGCACATCCCCATGCTCACTTGCACACAGGTTTAAAGAGGGTGACAAACAGCCTCTGCTTTCTCACATTTGCCTTTGGGAGAGCAGGCGTGTGCATGGAGCCATGCAGGAGAGCTAAGCAGAGAGGGTGAACAGGGCTGGAGCAATTTGCATCTGCTAACGCTCCCGAGCTCTGCGCAGCCTCCCGAGGCGGATCGCAGCCCTGTGCCGAGCAAGCGGGTCTCCCACCTCACCCACTGCTCCTGCCTGGCACCTTTCCTTGCTTTTGCCCCTGCTTTCTGCCCACCCTGGCTTTCTGCCCTCTCCCAATCCAGCCAGCTCCCAGGGCTGCATCTCTGCAAGAGCATCCTCCCCCTCCTCCCAACACCCCAGCGCCGGCTGGCCTCTTGCCGAGCCGTGGCAGCTCCCCACCCCGCTACCAGTAAAGCAGAGAGTGCTGGGATCCCTGCCAGACCCCCGTCTCCTGCATTTCAGCTTCCAGCTAAATGCCAGAAACGTGATCTCCAGAGCCTGCCAGGTTACAGAGAGGGATGTTTTCTCCCACTGCCCCATGCTGCTGCCTGCAGCTATGGTGGTGGGGTGGCTGGTGCAGTCCATGCCTTGCTGTGGGGGGTATTGATGGTGGTCCCGCTGCCAAGAGCACCTGGGCATCCTCTTGCCCCTTGTCTGGGAACTTCTCAGTGAACCAAAACCCACTGGAGACCACCGTGTTTGCATGAAAACCCCTTCATGGGCACCAGCAGGTCAGGAGGCAGCTCACGCTTCAGAGGCATTGGGGGAAATGGGGGAGCACCCTAAAACCCTTGCAGAGAGCTGAGATCATTACCAAGCCAGGAGAGTCTTCTGTGTCTCATCTAACCCTTCTGTGGGCAAAGAGATAGTGGCCACCACCCACCTTGGAAGATCACCAGGTGGACAAGTAACACCCAGGATGTAGATGACTTGGTTGGGTGCACAGGTCACAGGCACCGTGGGGTGCTCAGACCCCGTCCCACATCCCCAGTGCCCCCTGTTGCCTCTCAGGCTGTGGACCTGTGGAATCCAATAGGAATTCAGATGCTGAATGGACTTGGGGATGGAGCACAGCACCATTGGTGGCTTTGATCATGGTGTCCACATGCCTGTGGGTGCCATGGAGATGTGTGTAGGAGTTCCTCTGTCTTGCATCCTCTTCCTCAGGCAACACAGAATAGGTGGCAGCATGAAGCAAAAGACCAACCACTACCAACCGTGGTCTGGCTGGGAGTTCATCAGGCTTTGTCGTGGAAATCCTCACCCAAAGGTCATCTCCTCCTCTTGCCAACCTGCTGTTCCAAGGGTTTTTAGTGGTTTGGGGTTTTGTTTTCCCCATATTTTTCCTGTTCTCACCATTCCTTCTATGACTCTGACCACTACCTCTCAAGGGATTGTACATCATGACACAGGTTCCCAGGGTGCTTCTCTGCCCCTTCTCCAGCACACACACACCTACACAAACCACCCCACAGGCTCTGCTAGGGCATGGGACAGCCATAACCCACCAGTTCTGCACCAGGGGACAAAGCAACAGGAGGGATGGGTGTAAATGGCCTCTGTGTGGTAACAGCAGCATATGCACTGTGAGTCTTTCATCCCTAGGCACACAAAAAGACACATCAAGCAGGCAAAAACATTACAAAATGTCCCATAAAAAAAACCCCAAACCAACAGGTAACCCTCCCCCAACACAAACACACACACCAAAAAACTCCAACAAAATCAAACCAAAAGGAAAGGTGAGAAATGCAAAGTTAAGGCTCTGCTTTCCTCGAGCTGGGAGTAGGGAAGTGAGGGTTAGTACAAGCTGCTCTGGTCTGAGCCTTGCACACACCAGGCTGAGCCACTGCTGGCAGTGCAGGCTGGGCACACCTAAAGGGCTGTGCTAACCCTCCAGAGGCTGGAGGAGACAAGATCCTGTCCCACATCTGGCCCTTGGATGAAACATTGTGGATAGGCTGTGTCTCCATGCTGCTGGTTTTGCAGTGTGGTGCATCACCTGGCTTGGTGCTCACACAGCAGTGGGATACAGGATTACTGCCAAAAGCTGCATCTTCCTCAGCTTGATGCAGGGCACAAAGTCCACATGATCCCTGCTCAGCTCCCCGTGGCACGTGGCCCTTGATCCCCTTCATTTGGGGACAGTGGAGCCAGAGCCACTTGGGGTGAGAGCAGTGTTATCTGAACACCGAGGCAGCATCCGTGTCCCTGGAGCACCCGGTCCCCGGTTCTGCTCGTGGGGACAAGCGTGTCACCTCTGACATGCCCAGCCACCCTGCTCTGCATGGTCACGCCATGTCCAGGCCGTGGGACGCACGAGGCCCAAGTATTTTTATCCTCTGCATATGTGGGTGAGTCACTCATTTGTCTCTCTTCAATATTAAACCATTTCAGCACAGTGCGAGCTCGGGANGGATTTAAAATAAAGCTCTCCTTCCAGGCTGGAGGAGGGGAAAGGATGAAAACCATCTCTGCTTACCCCAGCCCCCAGGCTGTAGCACCCCTCCAACCCACCCATCCCTCGCTGCTCTGCAGATCCTCCCCAGCTCACCCATACCTGCAAGTCTCCTTTCTCCAGGTGCATCTGGTCCCTCCCAGAGAAGCGCCTGGGAGAGGGGCTGGCACTGACACCCAGTCAGGGGAGGCCTGAGGTCCTGTGTCTGATGAGTGTGGCCATGCCCAAAGCAGCATTCACACACTGTCTTTGCAAAGGAGAAAGTTTCCCTGTGTGCAACTGAACCCTCTGCAAGAGGCTGGGAGAGGCACAGCCACCACACGCGTGTGCTTCCCGGTGTTCACACATGTGTTCTGTGTGCCTCTCGCCAGTCACGTCTCTGCATGTGCAAATTTACACACCTGGCTTCCCTGGGGGTGCATGTGTGCTCTGGGGGTGTGCTGCCTTCATGTCTTCATGCACAGACCATTGCATGGTCAGTCCTGGCTCTGCCTGGCTGAACTCCCAGAGGGGCAGATCCGCTGTCCTCTCTAACGACCTGCTCCTTGGGAAGAAGCTTTTCCTTACATCCAGCACAAGGTGCTGAGATGCAGCCCCTGGCTGCCTGGGATACTATCTGCCACCACGGAGATGTTCACCTCCAACATCTTCACCACTTTAGGTAGCTGCCTCCTGGAGAGCGAAACCAGCCCAAATCCCACAGCCCCACCTCGTGCAACAAGGGGGATGGGCCAGTAAAAGCTTCTATCCCCCTTGCAGGGGATTGGTTATCTGCGAGGCAGCAAGGGGACAGAAGAGGGTGGTGGGACCCAAGCAAAGAGCTTTGTGCCAAGATGGCAAGGGCAGATGTGAGTAGATGTGACGTTGGGATCTTGTCTGCCTGCAAGGAGCAGAGATCTGGGGGCTTCTCTGCTCCCTACAGCCCCCCAACTCCTGGCACTGCTGGCACAGGAGCATCAGCCATCGAGAGCTGCAAGTGTGTGTGTGTGTGTGTGTGTGTGTGTGTGTGTCCCACTGCACCCCCCTCACTCGATGCAGCCTCTCAGCTGTCCTCGGCTGTGCTGCTGGTGGGGCTTTACCAGGAATGGAGCCAAGTCCTCTGTAGCTGGATCAATTCAGTGATCTGGACTGCAGCATAACGCAGCAAGCAGATAGATTGGCAGAGGGCAAGGGCTGAGTCGTTGGAGCCCAGAAACTATCCCTGGCACTGCAACCACCACGTAGAGCTGCTGCTTGCCATTGCACCCAGCTACACGGAGCATCCGTGTAGCTGGGTGCAATGGAAAGCAGCACCCACACAGGGATGAAGGCTCCAGCTGCTATTTCTTGGCTTTTCAGCTTCTAACCTTGGGTGGGTTTTGCAGCTTTAGCTTCTCTCCTGCACTGATGGATGGAGGGAGAGACATTCCTCTGCCCCGACCCCAGAGTGGTGTTTCAGAGAGGGAGCTGGAGTTCTGGAGAGCAAGGAGCTCACAGGAGTTTCTGAGGTCCCTGGCCCCTCACTTCAAAAAGGACGTTGAGGTGCTGGAGCGTGTCCAGAGAAGGG
>VXBZ01003452.1:311573-343895 GCA_013399135.1 Heliornis fulica
TGGAGGAGGAGGAAGAGGAGGAGGAAGAGATGATGCCCTCTGAGGTTTGGGCTAGGTGTATGATGATTGTGGCTGGTACCCTCACAGACTGGGGAGCTGTGGGTGTTTAGGGTTGTGCTGTGAGTATTTATGGGTGTGCTGTGGATATTTAGGAGTGTGCCCTGGGGAAGTTGCTTGCAGCTCATAGAGCTGTTGATCCATGCTCTCATATGGAGCATGGACTCCTGGAATCCTGCCTAACCCTAAGATTTTGGACATTTTGTCATCCCCCACTTGGCTTCTCCAAGGCAAAAAGGGGATTTTTTTCAGATAGGATCCCCAATCTGCACCCCACACCCCACATCCCAGACTGCATTAGCTGTCTAGCATGTCCTGGGCTGGGAAGGCTGGTGCCAGGGCAAGCAGGGCATCCTCTCAGCTACCTCAAGAAGAGCCTTTTGTGGCAGGGATGGTATTGCAGATAAATCCAGGGGCCACCAAACGGATTTTGCTACAAGTTCCACAGGAAGGAACATGTCACCCAGCTGTCTCCTGGGGCAGGACCCACCTGGGAGCATCACTCAGCACAGGGAAAGGCCCTGGTGCAGCTGCGGTCACAGGTGCCAGCTGTCTGCTCTACCCTGTGTCAGTGCACCTTACCCAGGCTCAGCACCACTTCCCACAGGCTCCAAAGCATCCAAAGGTTGTGTGTAAAATGCCTGCACCCCCCTCTCCACCCTCCCTTGAACACACAGGCAGCCCCAAGGGAAAGGAGACGAGAAGCCATCAGCCGTTAGTTGCTCTCGAAGGCAAACCTGCGTGAGATTGCTTTCACAAACCGTTGCTGCAGAGCAGGCAGACCTTGCCTGAACAGTGGCTGGTGGGCTGGATGGTATCCCAGAACTCAGAGGTGAACCCAGGAGGACAATAGCTGCTTTCTAAACCAACCCAGTATCAGAAACCAGGCCTGGAGCTCTGGCAGTTTCCTTCTGTGATGGGAAGAGCGCTCAGTACATCTGCCTGTGCCCCAGGCCAAACCGCTGCCCTTGGATCTGGCTTGACACCAGGACTGGGGAAGGGGAGGTCTGTGCAGGCTCCAGTAGCAGCAGAGCAAAGCTGGGCTGTGCAGGAGGGGTTCCCACCTGGCTGCACCCAAGGTGCACCCCCCCCACCAATGCCTGGCTGCAGGCTGTGGGTCAGCCTTGGGATGCCACCCCCACAGGCCCTGGCCCTGGCATCTGCCTTCCTCCTGCCCCTTCGAGGGTGGGATTTTACACCCAGCCATCCTCTCCCTCCTGCTCTCTGTGTGGCCAGTCAGAGGGTCCTGGCTGCCCACCTCCCTGCAGATGGGCAGCTCCAGGCTCTGGAGACACACAGGCAGTGCTGGAGTGTCTAGTGTGAACCAACCCCTCTGCCTGGGGCTGAGCAGTGGCCATCTGCCCGAGTGATGACCTTCAAACCCACACAGCCACCGTCCTTCCCTTCGGCATCCTGGGATCAACATCCTGGGATCCTCTGGTCTGAGCCCAGCAAAGGGATGAGTATTCACTTGTCTGCTTGTCATCATGAGCTGCAGGGCCCAGAGGAGTGACAAAGGGAGTTGAGGATGGCTATGGTCCATGGCTGTGGTCCAGCTAGCATCTATGGAGGACAGGGAGGCATAAACACCTTGAAGCAACATCTGTGAGGCTCCAGGTGAAGGATAGGGAGAAAGCCATGGCTTACTCCCAGGTCCCCACCCCAAGTGATTCTCACCCCATCCCTGCTGACCTGTGAACCCTACCACCATTCAGAGACCCCCACCCAGCCACGGGCTCCTCTGGAGGTGAGACAGAGATGGACAGGCAGGAGGCACCAGGAGCTGGTAATGACAACGTGTCCACCCATTTGTCTGTAATTAAAAGTTGTGTGTAGAGATTTCCTGTGACATGTCCCGTGAGTCCAGCTGCAGACACAGCGCCGCTGAAACCAGGAGATGCTAATGAGTGCTTCTGCATATTAAATACCTTGTTTACACTAAGACAACAGCCGGTGTAGCTGGGGGAGGGAGAGGAGGTGGCTGTAATCTTCACTCAGGCTTTCTGCCCCAGCAGCTTGCTGCCTGCCAGCCCCTCAGGAAGCTGCTGAACCCTAGTTTGGCCAAGGTCTGGCTGCAGGCATGGTCCAGAGTGCCCAGCAGTGATGTTATTTCCCTGTCTCAAGCCCCATGTTTCATCATGGAAATGACTCTTAAAGGTCTCTTCCAACCCAAGTGATTCTATGAATTTGGTAGCAGAACTGGCCCTTCCCATCTGGTGTGGAGCTGAGGAGCTGCAGAGTCTGTCCTGACTGATGGTGGTCTAGGGCTGCTGTGAGGACACTGCCCCTGTCCCCTTCTTACCTGGGTCCCTTCACTACACTGCTGCAAGAGCAGGCACACCAAGCCCTCTTCATAGCTCCAGGAGAGTTCCTGGTGTCCGTTGGTGAGTTGGCAGAACAGCTGCAAAGGACACAGCTCCCTCTCGGCCAACCCTCAGTCTCAGCAGACAGGGTGAAGGACAGCTCAGGCAGGATGGGGGACAGCTCTCAGCAGGGCAGGACGCAGGCAGCTCCCTCCATCAACATGCAAAGAACTGGACAAACCTGGAGGCATCAGGACCCATTGTCCCTTCCCCAGGAGGCTGCCACATCCCCTGCCAGCAGCCACAGTCTCCATCCTGCATCCAGCAAACCCCATGCCACCCCAGCTATCAGGACATCTTGGGCCAGAGGAGCCCTGCCTGCTCTTCCATTGCTGGGGGCAGGTGGTGGGGGGTGCTGGTGTGCGTCACTTGGGGTCCCTTGGGGGACTTCTGAGTCCCCATCACCCTGAAACTGCAGCTTCAGCTTTGCTGCTCCTTTCTGCTGCCTTCAGGAGAGCATCTCCCTGCCCTGCAGCTGGGGTGACGCGCACGCGGGCCTCACATGTGCCGCTCCACAGCCTTGCCCAGCATTATTCCAGATCCTCCTGCTAAACACATCCCGTGAGGCCAGGCTCAGCTGAATGATTGATGTGATCGCTGACAGGTTGCCTGAGCTGGGCACTGTGGAAGTGTTTCTTCCTCCAGCTTCCTCCAGGGACAGGCGAGCATCAGCGCCAGGAGCTGCAGGAGCAGCCAGAGAAGGGCTTGGCTTTGCAAAGCACTGAGGGAAAGCTGAGCCCAGGATCCTAGGGGACACCACCCAGTATCCCACAGGCAGCAGCTGGACAGCAGCATCATTGTTGCTGTCTTTTCCCCTCGTTCCCTGTAGTGCCTGGAGCAACTTCTTGGAGTGTGGTCCCCTGCTGCACGTGCCTGAGCCAGCCAAGCAAGGGTAAAGCCCATGAATCGGGCCACAGATGCCTCCAGTGGAGGAAAGACTGTGAGGTGAGCTTAGAGGGGTTACCTCAAAAAGGCTTGGTGGTCTGGGGAGCGTTCCTCACATGTGCCCACAGGTGATGGATGACCTGCACCAGCTTTGCTGAGTGTCATTGACCAAGCAGAGGCGCTCAGGAGAGACATGGGGAAATGGAAGTGGGGTGAGCCCCTGGAACACATCACCTTCTCCTGGTGAGCAGCATGAGGCATGGTAACCTGCTGTGCTTGGCATGTCAGAGCCTGGGGGGTGCATCACTGCTTGGTTATGGGTGTCCCCACCATGGTTCTGGCCACCCACACTGGTCCCTGAAGGCACCATCTCACACCCCACAGCAAACGGCCAAGGTGCCACCAAGTCTCAGGTGCTGGTCCCTGCCCGCAGTCACAGAAGTACCCGGGTGATGTGCTACCCTGGCACCATGACAGGCTGGGGGCTGCCTGGAGGAGAGCAGCTCAGAACTATGGTGTGTGGGCATCTGGCCTTGCCCCCTGCCATGGGTTCTCCATCCACCTGCGCCCCTGAGACCTGCCTGCCCCGCCCACAGCTCCCCCCAGCCCACCCAGGCCTGGCTTTATATGGAGTTGCCAATCGTGAGCGTTTTAAATGTTAATGACGACGTTTCAGATTTGTAGTGGAAACTAATTAAAATTGTTATTGTTAGCGGGTTTGAATTGCCCAGGTGTGAATCATTATCCTCATTAAAATAATCAGGGAGACGGGGATGTGACAGGAGAGCAGATGGATGAGGAGCAGCCTGAGCCAGCGACCCAGGCGGCTGGGGAGCCCTGATGCCCACGGGGAGCGGGGACACCCCTGCACAGGGACACACAGATACCAAGTCCAGCCCAGCTCCCACCCCACAGAAGGTGCCCCACTCACAGCCTGAGTCAGGGGCTGCAAGTTTGGTGCTGGGCTCTGTCAGGGCAAGGTAACAGCAGGGAGATGCTGCAGCAGGGTGGCAAGATGGGGTCATCACCACATCATCCCCTTGGCATCACTCCTGCTTCTGCCTGAGCCAGCCTGGAGCATCTCCTGCCCATGTCTCCCCTTGCAGGGGAAGGAGATGGTCCCTTGGCTTCCTGGATGAGACAGGCACGGCTGCAGGAGTGACAGAGTCTGGTCTTCACCTGGTGCATTGGGAAAGGGGTGGTGTGTGCCATCACAGCCTGTCTGGCCTGGCCTGGCAGGGGATGCAGGAGGCTGTGGGGCCCTGCCTGTACTCCTGCCTGCAGCTGCCAGGGGTGGGAAGCATGACGTGGCCCATGGGCCAGCCGTGCTGGAGCCAGCCGTGCTGCAAAGTGCCCGGGGCTGGTCCTGCCCCGGGTGCACCCGCGCCGCAGCAGCTGGCCCATCCCTGCAGCCTGTCTACGGGGAACAAGGGCCCCTTTTTGGTGGATGAAAGAGCTCAGTGTGTACGGCCCTGAGAGACCATGCAGCCCCAGACCAGTCACTGCTGGGCGACGGGGCCGGGGTCGGGGGTACCCTGCGGGCACGGTGCGGCGGGGCAGCTATTCAGGGAAAGAGCGTGACCCTCCCCCGCGCTCAAGGTCGCCTTTGTGCCACACATCCCAGCACAGGGTCTGCCCCGGCGACAACACCGAACTGAGGAATGATGGCATGCAGCCAGCACGGGGCTCTTCACCCCTGCGGCCCTCACTGTGTCCCACCCCCTGTGCCCCCTGGGGTCAGCTCTGCGGAGTGGCCCTGGAGATGCTCTTGCTGGTGCCCTGCCACTAACCTCCAGGTCTCCAGCCCGGTGGTGCCGGGAGCTGTGGGGCAGCTGCTTGGCCAGGGTGGGTTGGAGCACATCGCTGGGGTGCAGGTGTCTGCAGGGTTGTGCTGGCCAGGTGGCACTCAAGGCTAGCTTATCTGATGATGTTTTCATCTATTGACGAATCTATTATTGATGATACACTTCCCTCGGCTTGGCAGAGCTCTGTCCACGCTCCAATCATATCCATCAAATAAATCTCAGCCAGGCTTTGCCATCGCTGCTGAATTAATTATCCCCAGATTGTTTTTTTCATAAATATTTGACAGGCACTAACAATGCAAGGCGTGAAGCCCCCTGGTAATTCTGTGGCTCCAAATTACCCTTAAAAGGTAGCTGCCACCTCCAGCACTGCAGGGCAGGGGCTGTTTTGGGGGAGATGAAAGGCTGGGGCAGGACCTCCATTGAGGACCGGCTGCTTCCCCCTGGGCTTTGGGGAATTCACACAATGAGGTGTAAATGGGTCACAGCCCCATCTAATTCGTGTCTCAAAGGCAGCCTGAAGCAACACGGGCAGCGAACTGGTCCCGAAAGGATGGATTCATGTTGTATCCGAAAGGATCCTCCCCGCAAGGGTGCGGTGCTGCCTGTGGCTCTGTGCTGAGGTGATGCTTGGCCCCCTCTGCAAGGCATATGCTCGGGATGTTTGGGTTTTATTGAGCAGAAAGTGTTGGAGTGACATTTGCCTGGTGTCTTTGAGCCGTGATTAAGCATGGCACAGAGACCTTGGCACAGATAACTTGGTATCCCATGGTCTGTGGGGCACGTGTGCCTCTGCCCCCCAAGCCTCTCTTTACACTGATGCCTTCAAAATGTCCCTGCCCTTCCTGGAGCTCCCATAATCTCTCTTCAGGCCTCGGAGACACAACCACCATGTCAAGCTGCTGGGAAAGCTGCAGGGCTCAGCCTTGGGACTGTGCTTCAGGCATCCAGACCCTGGTGCTGGGCAGGAGGTTTGGGGCTGTGCACTCTGGCATGTGCCCACCACACACACAGTGGTGCTGAGGCACTGGGAGCAAGTGGGCATCCAAAAGCAACCACAAAAGCAACACCAGCAGCCAGAGGGCTGGCAGAACCAAGGCACAACCAAAGCAATAACTGGAGGCATTACAAGTCCAGCTAAAATTGAATCTAGGAGAAAAACTGGAAGCTTCCCAGAAAAAACTTGCAAAGCAGCCTGCTGTCAGGAGGGAAATCTTTGCTGGAGCAGAACACACCACGACGCAGCCCGAGCAGCCGTTCTGCAGATCTCCCCGCTGGGCCAGACCGAGGACGCGACCAGCAGCCAGGACGCTCTTGGCTCAGTGGCACAGGACAGCAGATACCAAAAGAGTAATCAGAGACTTCTGAATAGCTCACAGAAATGAGCAAGCACGAGGATTTCGGGAGCCAAAGTGAGAAATGTTCTTGTTTTGCTGCGTTATGGTCCAAGACTGGTTGTCAGCCTCGGAGTGGAGGCTGGTCCATTCTCTTACCCCACAGCCCAGATACAAGCAGCGAGTGTGTGCCGTGGACCTACCTCCCACCAGAGGTTGTTTGTAACTGGCAGAGGTCCTGGCATCTGCTTTGGGACAGGCAGTACACAGCTCAGAGCTAATGTCTGTGGGATAACGCCGCCTTCACTGGCAGGAGGAAGGACCTGCGGGCAGACCCACGCACACCGCAAGGACTCCCAGGATAAACTGGCGATGGACCAAAGTGTGGATGCTGAGCTAGGCTGAGGCTGGCAAATTAAAATGAGAGAAAGGAGGCCAAAAGCACCCAAGAGATGCTGAGACTGGCTCTGAGTCTTCTGCAGATATGTGCTGGGAGGGGACTAAGACATGTGCTGGGGATGGGAGCATGAAGCCTGCGCACAAGTGGGCCGGCGTAGGGAAGGGTGAGTTAAGCTGGTCTTAGGAGTTATCAAACAATTAAAGATGTGATAAATTTAGTCTGTGGAACAGGAAATTGGCAATAATGCAGAAATGAAAGGAAGCAGTTGAGCTAACTGCTGGGCACTCTACAAAATTGGCTATAAAAAAAGGACTGCCATAAATATAAGGGCAGTCAGGAGAGGACATTGCTGGTAATGAAACCCCTGCTCCCCATGTGGGAAATGGGGAGACACAGAGCTGAAGATATGAAGACATCAGGCTGTGCTCATTCAGGATGCAGAGCTGAGCAGCGAGAGTGGAGGGCCAGAAGCAAAGTGTGTGCTGGGTTTGCTCACCCCTGCTCTGAACTGGTGATATTAGACCTGGATGCTGCAGAAATCAAATAACAAACCAAACCAAAACCCACCCCACCATGCCAAGGGTGCTGACCAGAGCATCAGGCCAGGCTCCCAGGGAAAGAGTCCCCAAGGAAAAGTACATGTACCCAAGTTGGGGAATTTCCCCGCTGGTATTCGGACAGGCAGGGGGATAGAGGGTGAGCTAATTGCCTTGGATTGCATTGCATCAAAGGAGCACATAATAAATACCAGGACTGGGGTCAGGCAAGTGCAGCCCATGGAAATTGCTTTTGAAGCTGGAGCCCCGGTGAGGAGCGGCCGGTCGGGAAGCAAACGCGGTGCTCTGCCACTGCTGGAGCCATTCTCCTCCTGTGCAAGCAACAGCAACAACAGTTGCACGACAAAACTGAGCTAATGAATTGTTAAGACTGACTGGAGCTATTTTCAGCTGATCCAGGACAAAACATTCAGCAAAATTCCAGCTACAGGAGGAGGAAAAAAACCCCAACAAACCTAAACCAAAGCAGCTGCTTTGCGTTCAAGAGGCACGAAGGAGCCTCTCGTAGGATGCAGGTAGGTGAAGGACCCTTGGGCTGGTGCCCACAACCCACACTTTCCCTCTGCCTTTGTAGAGGGATAGCAGTGGGGAGGATCTGCATGACACTGGTGCCCAACACTGAGCCTGGGATGGGGGTTTGGCTCACCTGGACCACCAGCAGACAGCTCCTCCATACTGGTGGCATCTCCCATGGGGCACAGGTAAGCATCTTCTGTAGATGATGGGTGGGAGCTTGAGTCCAGCCAAGCTCTGCACTGTAAGGGAGGAACTTCACATCAGAGGAGATGGCATGGGTCACCACAGATGTCCCTGTGTTTCACTAAGGTGTGGTGACTTCTGAGGTCACTTTGCTGGTGACCCAAGCAAAGTGCTGTTCTGGGGAGAGCTTTGCAATGTCCCTTGCAAGGAGGTGGTCTCCACCTGAACCACCCTGGAGCTGCTGGGATGTCCTCCAGCCCCTAAAATGGTGATGAGAATGGCAGGGAGGTCTCTGAGAAACCTTGGAGGGCTTAGGCTTCCCCAGACCCGCTGACTCTAGAGCTGTGGTAGCCGATGGACCCTGTGTGGTGGCCTTCACCCAGCACCCTCTCTGAGCCTGCATTCAGCCCACTCCTGGCTCAGCCCCAGGACAGTGGCAAGGATACCAGCTGCCTGGCTTCCCTGCAGTCATCCCTCAGCTCTGTCCTACAGCACCCAGGCAGTGGGTCAACCACCTCCATGACCAACACAGCATCTGAAGGTCTGTGCCAGGGTTCACGGCAAGAGAAGTGAGTTTGGTATCAGGGACAGACATCAGGGAGAGGTGGAGGAAATCCTGCTCTGCAAAGCTCCCCCACCCCATCTGCTCTGGGCCTGTAATTCCACCTCAGTAAACGCTGCTTCCTCTGTACCAGGGTATCTCCCCCTGTCTCTCTGATGGCTCCTTGCCCCTCTGAGCAGACCCCCAACCCCACCATGCCACAGGTTCCCCTGGTCTGGGCCATCCTGCCCCATCCCTCTCCTATCCCTGGCTCACGCTCATGGGGTGGATGCTTAGCTGAGACCATGGTCTGCAGCAGACTGGGTGGTTGCAGAGGGGCTGGTGAGACCCCAGAAGCACCCAGATTTCCCCCAGCAGCCCTGCACCATGCCTTGCCCTGTGTGCCTGCATGAAAACTTGAGCGTGGTGGTGTGTGGGAGTACAGACTTGGGACCTCAGCGCCTGGGGAACAGCAGCATGTCAGGCTCCTGCAGCAGCAGGGGAACCCCTGGCTCAGAGGGGAGTGGGTGTGTGGTTTGGGGATCTCTGCAGTCTTCAGCACCCCAACACTGCTGGAAGGGAGCCCTGATGCAAGAGAGTGTCCTGGTGCTACACAAAACTCACAGTATAGGTGCCTCTGCAAAAAAATTGGTCTGAGACTAAAAATACCTTCAGCTCAGTGCAGACTCAGGCAGCAAAGCAACAGGCTCATCATGTGGCAGCAGACAGAGCTGGGAAGGGATTTCACATCAGGCACTCACCATTGCACGGTCTGCAGGGGACCGGTGGGCACGTGTGACATGCTCTGCAGAGGTTCCCTGCGTGCTGGAGGGGCAGCTGAGGCTAAGGGAGCTACAGCAGAAAGAAGAGGGGATGGATGAGTCACCTCATCTGCAGAGAGCTGCAGCTCACACTCACCCCATCTCTCACCACTAATTAATGCCAACACTAAATACAAACACATCCACGTTACTCACTAATGGGACACGGACAGGCTGAAATGCAGAGACTTCACCAGCACTTGCTTTAAAAACGAAGCAAACTCCCACGTGGAAACCTCCAGCTCCACTTGAAGCTGCTAATTTATTCCCTTTCCTGCTGCTCAGCCTGCAGACATGCCCCAGCATGTGTGATGAGTCCCAGCATCCAGCGCTGCCCGGAACAGAGAGTGGCAAGAGAGGAACAGGAAAAAGGGGAGAACTGGAGCTCTGCAGAGGGATGCAGAGCAGCTCAAAGATGCAGGATTATCTGATGGAGAGGTGCCTGGAGAAGGACCATGTGAGAATGGCCCCTGCCCAAACCAGGCAGTGCTTGTGTGTGTGTGGGGGGCCATGCTGCACAGTTCTGGTCCCACCATGAACCCAGCCACAGCACCTGCATGAGTTTTTAGGGAGCACAGCTCTCTGCTCTGGCAGCCAGCAGCTGACTGGCTACATTTGTTAACCCATGGTGCTTAACAGAGATGGACACCATGATCCCTGCAGCCCACAGGCGATGGGAGCCAGTATGTCCCCTCAGGGAGCTGTACGAGCGGTGTGACAGCATGTCTGCTGCTGCCTTACTGGAAAGGCCATGTGCTCTGCATGTCCATTTGCCCCCTGTCCCCAGGAGGATTGTGTCAGCATTGCTGGTGGCCACGTGGTCATTTGGGGGGGAGCACTCACTGCAGTCTAATTTAAATAATGAGGCTGAATCCCCACTTGGAGCATGAATGGGCTCTTTGAAGCCCCCCAGACCAGCATCCTGGGATGAGTAGAGGTACCCGCTGGCTGCTGAGTACCACCCTGCTGCACTGGTGCACTGACCCAAACTACATCCTGCTCAGCATAAGAGGGGGCTAACTGGGGGAGGGGGCACAGTTCTGGGGCAGGTCTGAGGGTCAGTCTTGTTTCAGGTATATCACCAAATTGTGTATCACCTATTTTGTATATTCTGAGTCCTGTTGTTTTTCCCCCTCTCCTTTTGCTGTCACAGTAAACTATCCTTTAAAAAAACCCAAACCCACAAGTTTTACCTTTTTCTTCTGATTCTCCCCCCACCCCTGCCCAGGGGTCAGTGAGACAGCCCAGCTCTGCTGCCAGCTGGGGTTAAACCACAGCACTTCTGCAGAAGCAAAGAAGGAAAAACTGCGCTGCAGCACAGACCCAAATGGAGCCAGACGAAGCCCACCAACCCCCCCACGACTCCCAGCCATGGGGAAGCCTCTCCTGCTGCTCACTCACTCAGCCACTGAGAGCTCAAGAGAGATCCTGGTACCAGCATCCCTGCCACAAGCTGTCACACTGGGTGCACAGGCTAGGACAGGGTGCCCCAGCACCCCCTTTATCCCTGGGGTCCAACACAGTCCCCTCAGGATTGTGGGTCCTTGGGACACCAGGGAGCAGCAGGGGATGTGTCTGCCTTGCTGGCAGCCCCCCACACCCCTCTATCAGCCAGGCCCAAGTGCCTGGGCACCTGTGGGCAATCCATCTGCTGAACATGCTACAGGCCATTAGCTTTAACTAGAGGGAGTTGCGGGGAGAATCATTAAAGGAAAAGTTCACAACGCAATTAATAAAGCACCTCATTAGGTCTCCTTCCTCTACAAGCATGCAGCTCCTGCTACTGGAGACACTCGCTTTCTGCTCAGAAGGCAGCTGGAGGTGGCACCAAGAGGGTGCAGCCCCAGTGTCTACAGCCTGGGCCTCCTGCAGAACACATCTGCATGCCCTGGGCACAGAGATGGGGCAAGCATGAAGCAGACTCACCCCTGCACAGTGAAGATGCAGAAGGCACCTGACCTGAGGCAGAACCCAGCACCAGCACTATCCCCTGCCCATCACCTGCTCTGCTTTGCCCACACTGTCCCAGTTGCTGCATGGAAACCAGCTGAATCTTCACAGCTTTGATCTTGTGCTCTGGGGGCTTCATTACAACTAAAACTGGACTCTTTACCCCCTCTGGCTCTCTTTGTTCTCCTCCACAAGCTCATGAGAAGAGCCCTGCTGCCAGGCAGTGCCAGTGCACCAGGGCAAGGGGGCTCAGCACCCTCCAGAGGCCCTACAGAGTCCAAAGGTCTGAACCCTTGGGAACCCGTGCTGGTTCATGTCTCTCCAGGGAGTTGGAAAGAGTGAGTCCAGAGTCCAGGCTGTCTTCTGGCTGGGCTGGACTGGAGGTGGTGGCCATGTGCAGGGCTGTGTTGCCACCCTTGGACATCACCAGGCATACTGACTGCTTTCAGAGACTGATTCTCCATCTCCTGTCTAGGCTGCCTCTCACAGCTACACAAGGTCCCTTTTGCTCTCCTCCCTTGGCACACGCAGGAAGCTGCTGTGTGCTCCTGGTGCCTGGGACTCGCTCCCAGAAGTGTCTGCACAGCAGCCTGGGGAGACATTCCTTGGATGCACTGCAGAATGGAAAGTGCCAGGAGGTGTTGTCACTACTGACTGCTCTTTTTGCTTCCAGAGGCTGTTTCATATCATTGGCTCTTTTTAATTTTCCTTCATCCCATCCTCACCCTTGAAAAACTCCCAAGGTCTTGTCAACCACTGGCATGGAGAGCTCCCACCAGACCCATCTCTGCTCTGAAGCTGGCATGGTGCCATGCTGTGCCCCAACAACCATGTGCCAGGGTGCAGAGGTGGGTGCAGCAGCATCCAGGTCCCAGCAGAGAGCCAGAGGACAAGGCCAGTGCTGTGGGGCTGAGGGTTTCACAAGCAGCTGTGGATCTGCAACCAGAGACTGGAGGTCTCGGCAAAAAAGGTCAACCCTGGCCAGCAGAGCATCTCTGTGGGCTCCAAGGAGGATTTGGTGACACCCTTTCTTTCAGGCAGAGCTTCAAGGCACAAAGTGAATTGTACCTCACCAGAGACAGGGAATGTCTCAGGCCAGCGGCAGCAGCCACAGAGGTGACCTTCTCCTGGACAGGGCTGGAGATGTGAAGAAGAAAGCTGTGATGCTGCTGCTGATGAGAAAGGGGAAGCACTAAATGCCAATTATTTGCATACCTCTCCAACCACAGGCCTAGCAAGGGTCTTGTCCAGGAGGGAGAGAGGGCAGAGCAGAGGCAGGAACCAACAGGCAGACATTGAGGCCAATGCTGTATGGGGCAAAGGGTCCCTGGGGATGGCAGTAAGGCAAGGAACACTTCTGACCACTCTTAGGTCCTGGGGAGAGGGCAAGGCAGAGCCTCTAGGTCCCATTCCCATCCATTGAGCTAGGTGGTTTTGGGACAGGCTGTGGCCGTCTTGCATCCTGAGATGCTGGAGTCCATGGGCAGGGCTCAGAGGTGGCAGCAGATTTCACGTCTCAATCAGGCTCCTTCTCTGCCTAATCTCAGCCAGTACAAGTGGCTTAACCCATCGGACCAGCTTCAAATCCTCCTCTCCTTCTCCTGATCCCACCTAAGCCCTGAGTTTCCCCCCCCCCCTTGATAATCTCCAATTCAGTGGGATCATGGGATTGCTCTGCCAGATGCACAAATCCAAACGCTTCGCTTCTGTGCGGGGGCCCAAATGGGAGTGGGTGCAGATGGTGAATCTTAAAGACATCTTCCTGCTCTCCACCACTGCCCCAGTCCTGCTGCTCCTCTCCCACAGACCCTAGAACCCAGAAAAGAGCCTGGGAAAGCAAAGCAATGACACCACGCAGATGTGCCATGAGACCCTTTGTTTCCTGTGGAAGAGCACATCCCTCTGAGGACCATGATGGGAAGGAGAACCTCCTGACCAGAGCTGCTCCATGCTATAGAGGATGGGTGGACATCTGTGGACATCCCCAACTGTGGGGTGCTCTGTCTGTGGGATGAAAACAGCTCCAGGTAGCTTCACTGAGCCCCAACACCAAGGGTTGAGGATGCTCCATGTCCTTCAGGGTCTGTGCAGCTCCCTGTTTGCATGGCATCTTCTGAGATGGCTTCACTCATGCAGCTATGGGCATCAGGGTTGGAAGCATCTCCAAGTTGAGGGAAGCTGTACCTTATGGCACATGCAGTGGGATGCCCTGACCTCAACCAGCACATTAATCCCACTTCACCCCCTTCTCTGCTCCTGCCCCAGGGCATATGGGATGGGACATATCTTTGCAGAGGTGACAGGCTGGAGAGCCCCTGCCTAGCTCAGAGCATGTCTGAGTCACATCTTCCTTCTCCAGACACTGTGTCCAGGGGGAAAATCCTGCCATGAGGGCTTGGGCTGCCTGTCTCCATCTCCATGTGTGGGGGGAGCCAGCAACAGCCCACCAACCATCCACGGCAGTAGCACACATCTGCCCTACACCATTCTTCCTTGTGGGGGAAGCACACTTATCATCACCACCTCCCACATTCCCCTCTGGAAAGCCTCCTCTGTGAAATCCTTCCCTGTGAGGAACTAGTCTTACATTGCTATCTTGCAGCCATTTTGAAGGCATTTCCCTCACATCCTTCTCTTTGTATTTATTATTTTTCTTTAGCCTGGATTCCTGGTAATGTTTTGTACCCCTAGGAATGGGCTCTGCGTGCTTTTTATCTTCAGAAATATGGGTGAAGTGCCCCACAGCATCACATTTAAGGAGAGATGGAGGAATAAGTGATTGCTGCTGGAGCACAGTGGGCTTTGCTCTGCTCTCACGTAGGGGTTTCCTTCATCTCCCCTACAATAGCCTTATGCCTAATGATATTTGTCTAATTAGAAACATGCCCAATTGTTTTACACAGTAGGAAAACGGGCTGTTCAGCGATGCTGATGTATATCACAGTGACGAGGGGTATGCAGAGCCCAGAAAGAGATGAGATTTAGATGAGAGAGAAAGATTATATTCAGGTGCTCTGTTCTGTCAGGGAGCCTTTGATTTGGTGGATTGTGTAGCATGAAAGGCCAGGCTTGTTACAGCCTTTGTGTGACTAAGAGTAAGATATTAAAGTTTGATGCACTGCTCTGGGAGACACTACGTGATGGATAGAGAAGACTTGCTAGGCATTGTAGGAGCTGTGTAGGGCCTTTAGGATCTTTGGGGGCTGTTTGTTATATATTTCCTCGCCTAATGGCCTGCGCGTGAGCGGAGTGCTAAGGCTGGTGTCCGCACTGCCGACGTGACCTCGGCGTCTGATTTTCATACGCGGGTTCTGCACAGCACGCGGCTCCTCGTGAATTGCAGGCAGTGACCCTGGGTGTCAGTGAGCAACCTCACTTATTTCATTTCTTACACTTTAAAAAGAGTTATGGCTCACGTTCCCAGGATGTTTTCTCTACACAGAATCCTACAGTGCCGGGTGGGAAGGCTCCTTGGGGGTCCCTGGACCTCTCTTGGGACTATGTGAGTGCACCTAGTTGAGCCTTGAAGGTCTCCCAAGACAGAAGCACCTTCATGTGTCCCAGTGTCTGGGGGTGGGTGTGCAGCAGGGTTGGGCTTGGGCTGGGTTTGAAGCAGTTTGTCTCACCCAGGAGCCCCCTGCCCATTTCCTTTCTAGGCAGAAGGAGTGGATGGAGTGGGACTGTGGGCAGCTGCGATAGGACTCTGCTGTCACACGTCTGAGACCCTGGTCCTGTGGAGCTGCACATAGCTGTGAGCAAGGCTCTGGTCCCCATGGGGAAGACAGTGAGCCCATGATGTTAAAATCACCTGAGTCTTCCTGAATGATGGCTCCTGGACAGCTGCAAGTCAAACATGGCCAGTAAAGCATCTCTGACCAAACCTTGTGGGCTCAGAGGCTGCTGGGCCCCTTGTCCTTGCCAGAGCTGCCTGGCTTGCACCTATGTCACATCCCAGGGGTGTTGTTGCAGGTACATGACTGCATTTGGCTATTAGTGCATGGAGCCAGTCCTCTTACCCAGCCCTCACCAGTGCAAAGGAGAGGGAATAAGCAAAGATGCTTCTGCTGGTGTGCCCACTGTGGGCACAACAACTGCAGGGGGTTCTCTTCACTGAGCAAGCACCATGCAGGTCCATCCCAAGGACGCTTCAAGGACTGCAGGCTCCAGACCAGGGCACAGGGAGGAAGCAATCAGTCCTGAGGGCAGCCTGGCTGTGACACATTTCCTAGGACTATGTCTTCCATTCTTGCTTTAACCTTTTCTGGTGACTTGTGGTGGCTGTGTTAAACAATGATATGCCAGCAACATGACAGTGATTTGTTTAAAGAGCCCACACTTGTCCTTGTTAGCGCTCACTCGGTGCTCTGACAGTCCTGTCAAAAGCTTCTGTGCATTTTTCAGTTCTCTCCCTCATTTGCTCCTGTCACCATGGGGAAACATCCAGATAACAACGGTCCTGGTGGCATTTGAGCAGCTCAGGGCTCTTGGCTTGGCTGCATCAGCCCTGCCCAGCACACCAAGCACACAGCCATATCCTGAGCCCAGCATGGACCAGCAGCATCCCCCGTCAGACTGTGGATTTCCAAGGTCTGCCCAGTGCTCCAGCCTGGAGTACCACACCAGTCCTGTTCCCTGGTGTCCCTTTGCAGCCTGGTCTTGGCATGACCAGATCCTTGACAATAAGCAGGCATCAATCCTGTCCAGCAGCAAGGCATTCAGTGGAGCTCAGCAGTTTGGGCATTTGTCATCTGTCCCAAAAAGAGGGCTTTCCAATTAAAAAAGAAGGGTGCAGAACTGAGGTCCCTGCTGCCCTCTCACAGGCAGATGACTGGAGAAAGGAGATGCTGCTGTCACCAGCTCCCGCTGCCAGGCTTCAGACCGAGCATAACCAGTGTCGGCAGAGCATTAGGCATGCAGAGACCGGTCCTCTCTGGGGACAGGACTGGGAGCGAGGTGCCTTTCAGAGCATTTAAGAGCTAATGCTTCAGTGTCCAGGGAGCTCCCACATGGATGAACTTCAGGGCTGAGCAGGGCATCAGATAGAGTTGGGAGATTTATGCTGAGGTTTGGGTAAATTGTAGTGAGCGTGAAGGTTGTTTGACAGGGCTGGGAGCACCAAGCAGCAGACACGGTGTGCAGACAGAGCAGCCTGCTCTGGGATCTGAGTCCTGCCTGAGAGCTTCTGGCCTGGACCACATGGTGAGCGCTGAGCAATGCACGCATAATGTCTGATGTAACGTCCACAGATACCCTGGAGGAGGAAACAGGCAGGAGGGCAGCAGAGATTGAGCTTAAAGACAGTTATCTGTAACTATCAGAAACCCTGTGCTGGGCTGAGCAGCCCTGCCCAACCCATGCCGCCTCCTTGGGTGCGAGCAGCGTGTGGTTTCTCCATCTCAGCCTCCTCACACACAGACAGACCCTGCAACCTCCCCAGGGAGATCTCCTGGCCTGTCTGCTCTCCCTGTTCACCAATAAATGAGCATGAGTGCTCTCTGCAGCACCACTGCCTGACCTGGAACCTGGCCCCACCCCAACCCATCCGGCCCCTTCTGTGGCACATAACTTTCCCAGCACACCAGAGACTGGCCTGGACCCACAGAGCCTCAGGGAGACACCGAGCCCAGAGAAACCCATTTCCAGAGATAATGTTATATTTTCAGAGTGCATGTAGACAAATATGGCCAAATGTTCCCCTCCCTGAAGCCATCAAAGCACCAATGACTCTGTAATATTTAATGGCTTGTTTTGCTCCCTAAATGATACAATGAAAAGGATTATTAATGTTAATAGCGTTCTTATCATATTTTAATAGCATCATGTATAACTGAAATGTCATCTCAGCACATATTTCTCTTGCTCTCACCCAGGGCGTGGAGTAATCATACTCCAGAGATGCGGTGAAGGAAGAGACATTGGCCAACGGGGTGGAAAGGGGGGCTGCGGCCCGAGGCTGAGCTGGACGCGGCTGGCTGGAGAGAAAGGATGCAAAGCCACACGAAGAGCTGCTTCCCTGCAGGCAGAGGAAGGGGGGGAAACCGAAGGGGCATGAGGCATGATGGGCAGGGGAAGGATGCACAAGGCAGCTTCATCCAGCCCCCAGAAATCCTGGGCATTGAAGGGGCCACTTGTATGGAGGGTGTGAAGATTGCCCTTACCCCCTCAGTCACCAGGTCCAGACAGTCCTTCAGGCCAGGAAAGGACTGGGTACCCTAGACAAGGGACATTGGGCTGTGGTTCCCCCAGGAACAGGGCAGGATCCCACAGGATCCCCTGGGACCTGCCAAACACGCTGCTACTGCCACTTCTTTTCTTTGACACATTGGGCTCCATCAAGAGCAACTGTCAGTGATATACTCCAATTTTCAGCGTATCATTTCACACTCCAGTGAGCATTTTCTTTTTTTTTTTTTTTTCCTGTCCAATCCATCTTATAGATTAGTTTAACTAAGCTGAAAACCCACATTTTTCATGTGGGGTTTGGTTTCCCTTGCATTCAGCCCTCATCTCCTTGCCAGGCAGGGACTACAGTGGCCAGAGGCTGACTGCACAGAGGCCCCTTTGGGTAGAGACAAGCTCAGGGACCATGTAATTTCCTTCTCCCAATCCCCAACACAACTCATCGCATTTCCACAGAAGAATTGCAGAAAGAAGACCCAGAAAGACTCAAGGAGCAACTATGAGCTGCCAAAGTTTCAAAAAAAAAAAAGCTCTGTACCTCCAAGTTCTTTGTAGATGTGGAAGTTGTCACTATGGTACATATGGGTATGGGTCTTCCTTGTTGTCCCACGGCCAAGTGTTGCACACAAGTCAACCTCCACGCTTGTCCACATGCAGCACCCTGCTTTCACTGACACATCCACACCCACACTTACTCCTCATCCTCTCCCACAGACACAAGGATGCTACTTGTGTATGACAGCACATGCATCTGCCCTCAGGACCTGGGAACCTCCTCCCCAGATGTGTGAGCACGCATGCACGCACGTGCACAGACGCCCCTCCCAAGCCAGACTGCTTTTGTGCTGTGAGATGAAAGGGGGCAGCTCGACTCTGACCTGCTCATATTTCACTAAAATGTTATTTTAACACTTAAAAGGGTAGAAAATACCATCGGTGGCTCTTCATTTATCAGATCGATGCTCAGAGAGCAGGGCACGCATGCTCTCCACGTTAATGAGCCCAGGAGCTGCTGTAGCTTCCTGGCACTGAGGAGAGCAGTGATGAGGTGCCAGCACCCCAGAAGAGAGACACCCCCTTGCTTTCCCCTCTATGGAGTCTGAGGGTGCTCAATGACTCCCCTGTAGCTGGGGGACCTGAACAAGGAAGGGAGGACAATGGTGGAGACCTGATGGAGGTGTCCAGCCGCAGCAAAAGCACTGGGAATGTAGAACAACAAACACATCTTGGATTTCCTCTCCTGCTCCCAGGGTCACAGCAGATGCTGGAACCAGGGACTCAGGCTAATGAGCTACCTGGCTACTGCCTGGGATGGGTAGGTGTTGGATCTTCTCCCCAGCTGAGAGATCCTACCAGCCAACTATGCCATGGGACTGCAGTTGAACCTACCTCTCAAGTGTCTGGTTTATCTCCACAGCCTCTTGACTTCTCTCAGTGCTGGATGACCTCATCCTGGGTCCCACTCTACCCCAGAGCTGCTGTAGAATGCTTCTTTGAGGAAGGGCCCTCCTCATTTGCTGCTGCACTCCATGTGGCACCACCTCCCTCTGCCCTGCATTGATGCATGTTGAGGAAGGTCAGATGTAGGGCTTGTCTTCTCAGAGCACAGCAGTGTGACGACTCCACTCACCAGAGGGATCCAGAAAGATGCCACGTGGACATTGTCCTATAGGCAACAACAATGTAAGGCAGAAATTTTCTCCAGACAACCCCAGGGATGGAGACACTGGTACAGGAGTGGTCATGATACGTGGCAAAGCCACAGTCACTGCACGAAGTTTGCACACACTGGAGAAATAAAACCTGCTTCTCCACTGGGAAGTCTTCACTCATGAACTTGCCAGTACCTTTGTGTCTGACTGTCTTCATATCTGAGGACAAAGGACAATTATAGAGACCAGGCAGTGTCAGGGGAGCTACAAGGACCAGCACTAAGTTTGCTTGTTTAACACTTTCGTTAATAATCTTGGCAAAGAGGGTAAACAGGAGCAGGGTAAAACCAACTGTGAGGGATTCACAGGTGATTTCCAGTGTTAAAGCAATTTTTTGCTGGGGTTGAACTTTTCACAGCCCTTGGAGTACTTGCAAGAATGGCTTTGAGTCCTAAAGTTGTCACAATTTAAGGACAACAATTTTACTCATTACTTTTTCTTCTCTGACTTAGAAGATATCACTAGAAGTGTTCCTGAAGGTCCCTGGAGGCCATGAGCACACCCAAAGTTGAGGTCAACGAGGAACAGCTCCCATTGCAAACAGACTCTTTGCCCAGGGAACTGTTCTGATGGCACACAGATGTGCACATCTGCCCTGAATTTCACTTGGCTCACCCAGGACCTGTGCTGGGGATGGTCTCATCTGTGGGGTCACAATGTCCTGGACCACCAAGACCACGGCTGACAACTGTGAAACTCTAAGAGGTGATGCATCCTGTCCGCTTTCATACAGCACATGGAGTGAGTCATATAATAAAGAAAAATGCTTTTATGTGAGATGTCCCACAGCACTTTCAGTGGCTCTTGGGTCTTGGGTGCATTGCATGGTGGGTCTGGAAGCATCCCATGATGGAGCAAAGTGAAACCACAGAATCACAGTCTGTCAGGAGTTGGAAGGGACCTTGAAAAATCATCCAGTCCACCCCCCTCTCTGAGCAGGATCACCTCGATTAAATCACACAAGAACGTGTCCAGATTGGTCTTGAATGTCTCCAGAGAAGGAGACTCCACACCCTCTCTGGGCAGCCTGGCCCAGGGCTCTGTCACCCTCACAGTGAAAAAGTTCCTCCTTATGTTCAGATGGAACTTTCTATGTTCCAGCTTGGACCCATTGCCCCTTGCCCTATCACTGGCCCACACCAAGAAGAGCCTGAATCCATCCTCCTCACATAACGTGCACTACAACTAGTGTCACAAGAAATGTGTTGTCCCAATTTAGCTGAAAAAAAATAATCAGGAGAAAATCAGGATTTTTGCAGAGAGAGCTAGAGAAAATTATTTTAAAATAGAAACAAGAGCAATATTACCAAATAGTATTCATCGAAATGAGTAAGACACACAGCTCTCCTAAATAACACATTTCTGAATTTTGCAGATGAAACTAAATTGGAGAAGAGATCAAAATACCAAAGAGGATAGAGGACACACCGAGTGGGTCCCGCTGGGGCTGCAGGCTGTCGGAGGCAGGACGCGATCCACTTGGAAAAACACAGCCAGGCCATTTAGGAGAAAATGATCCGAATCGCGCTCTGAGTCACTGGGAGAGGGAGCCCCGTGGTGCAGTGAGGCTGAGCAAGACTTATTGATGCTGTTGAGGGGGGTCTCACCACACCACTGTTTGGCTTCCTCACCATCCATCCTATGATTCCAGAGAAGAAGAAAATCCTTCTTCTGTTGGCAGAGCACTTTAAGCCAGGCTAGCTCCTGGTGAGCCCTGGGAACACTGCTGCCCCGAGGGAGGGTGAGAATTGCTTGTGGGAAGGTGAGGCAGGATGAATGCCTAACCAGGAGGTTATTAAGTACACACACACCGAATCTCAGCCTCTGTCCCAGCACCATGGGCTCCCAGAACCACACCAGAGCTCTGGGAGCAACATCGACATCCCCAGCCACCCAGGCTCTGTGCGCCCAGCCTGGAGCATGCACTGCATGCATCCTGGCTGTGCCCATCCCAGCCTCAGAACCCTGTACCCTGCTGCTGGACCATCTGCCCACAGGTCTTGGTTTACCTCGAGAGTGTCTTGAAGGTTCTTCTGCCCTTTTGGGTGGGGATTTCCTGCAGCAAACCACCATGCTGGACAGCAACAGGGGCTGGACATGGTGGGGACCTGGAGAAGCAATGGGAGCTCTTTGCAAACAGCAGCTCTGACATGATCTGTTTTATAGCTGTATCACTCAGTCAGTGGGCATATGGCAATCCATTCACTAAATAAAAAAATTAAATTACCCAAGACTATAAAACAGTCAATTTAGAGCGATATCCCAACTGTAATAGGACAACAGCATTTCATTTACTGCTACAACAGCAATCTTGCAAAGGAATGGAGGTTTTGAGGGGGTGGCATGGGGCACCCCAAATGCATGTGTGTTTAGGAGGGGGATGTAGGGCTACCTCAACCTGGGGATGTCCCTGGGCTGGCTGATGTCAGTCCATCTATTTCTATCCATGAGTGAGTAGCCCCTCCTCTCGGGGTCCCACTGCTCTCAGGTTGCAGGCTCACCGCGGGCACTCCCGTCTCCGCGACGTGGAGCATTAATGTCACATTAGCTTAATGGGCAGTTTTCTCATTTTCAGGTTCCACATCCTCATTTTCCAGGCACAGATAAGATGTTTGTTCCATGGATGGCGTTGCCTATCAGCATGAAACACTGTTGCTCTTCCCTCTCCTTGTCAGAGTGTGGAAAATGTAAGAGTACTTTGTAACCTTGTTTATGTGCCCTGCACATCTTACATCTCCCAATTTTTTCTCTTGCTGCTGTTTCTATTCATGGAAATGGGTTGAAGCCTGGCCTGGATGTGAGAGATGAGAGGCTTGGGGTCATTTGTACCCCCTTGTTTCTCTGGAAGCATCATTCCCTTGGGGCCCCACCACAGCCTCCCTGTAGGACCCACCCCTCCTACGATGTGGAGGCAGCAAACATCCTGCTTGAGCACTTAGCAAACTCCCTGGAGTGACAGACAAAGCTGTTTAAAACAAGATATGGAGAAGGGGTTTGTGATCATCCCTGAGGCACCAAAACAAACTAGTCAGGACAGAGAAGGAGGCTGCATTGCAGGGTGCAGGCAGGAGTCGAAAGCAGAGCAAGGGCAGCCTATTTAGCCTGTTTACATGGCAGAGGACAAATATAGGTGTCCTGTAGTACCCATGGATGCAGGTTTAATGCAGGACAGCTGCAGAAGTTCTGTCCCCTCCAGTGCCCTGAGATTCCAGCTCTTCCTGCCCTACGTGTGTGGGCTGTTGAGTGCACTCTGCTGAGCAGGTGGCTTGGGGAGGGGACAGGGGAGACATGCAGGTTCTGCAGTGCTCCTTGGCATCACCTACCTCAGGGTGAGTGATTTGGAAACCGGCTGGCCTCACACCAAATGTCTGTGAAGGAAGGAGAATTTCAAAACACAATAGCTGAAGAAGACACTTGCCACCCTACTCCTCTGACTGATTTCCTGGAAGGATGGGAGCCTTGGAAAAGGAGGCCAGTGGGATGGCTACCTCTGACGTCCTCCCTCTGTGTTGTGCAGATCTGAGGGGTACCAGGTCCAGAGCTCCCCGGGAGCTATGTGGGAGATGGAGAGGTTCTGCTTGGCAGGTTCAAGCAATGCCACATTCAGGTCTTCATCCCACCAGGCTGATTGCATTTTACTGTCCCTTCTCTGTGATTTTTGACATATTTTGAATTTCCCAGGTGATGCCACTTTTCTGGCTCGCTCTACTCCTCCTGCAGTCTCTCTTTACCCGAGCACATCCGATATTTCAGTGCTGACACAGGAGTGCTCATCCTGTCTCTTCCCATGCACTCCCTTGCTTTCGCTGGGCTGTGAAAATCCTCCTGGAAGACATTTAGCAATTGCCATAGCTCTCTTTCAAGCTGCCAGCATCTTCCTGTGGAATAGTCTACGGGGTAGGCTCCACACACAAGTATTTTCTTGTCAACTAACTGACAGCAATACTTGCTAACCGAAATGTCTTGCTGTCTCCTGTACACAAGGATGGGAAGATGATGCTCGTATTCCCTCTGCACTGTATCTGTGTGATTTTTCCATAGCAAAGAGCACTCTGGACAGAGCACAGTGTCCCCACATTAGATTTCCCTGAATTCTACTTAACCAGGACATTAAGAGCAGCTCAGCCCGTAGACCATCAGCGCATCGTGCTGCAGCACTCTGCTACACAAGGGTGAAGGTGCAGGTCAGCAGGTGGTTATTGCTGTAAACCGTGAAGGATCATGTGCAGCAGAGGAAGTCACAACATCCATCAGTTACAGTCTGTGTCAGAGAGAGAAACCCCAGCTTCTTCAGTGCTGGGTTTCACTCCTCTCGGGCACCACTAGTGGTGCTGACCCACAGCCAATAATTCCCAGTTTAACTCCCTATTCTCCATGCAAACCCCTCTTTTATCCTACAGCCTGTATCTAATCTGAGCTCCTTCTGACACTGGAGAGGAGCTGGTTCAGCCCTCCAGAGCCAGGGATGTCCCTTTTCTCCACCTTGCCCCAGGACACACATCCCTGCCCTATGGTTCCTTACTGGCACTACCACATGACAGTTGTCCTGGCCTTGCATGTTCCCCTGGATGCTCGCTCCCTAAACATCCTCCCTCATTTGGGCAAACAAAACCAGAGCTCATTGGCCAGAGCTCATTCTGGGGTTGTTTAGTTTGGAAAAGAGGAGACTGAGGGGAGATCTTATTGCTCTCTACAACTCCCTGAAAGGAGGTTGCAGTGAGGTGGGGGTTGGTCTCTTCTCCCCAGTAACAGGTGACAGAACTCGAGGTAATGGCCTCAAGCTGCACCAGGGAAAATTTAGGTTGGATATTAGGAAGAACTTCTTTACTGAGAGAGTCATCAAGCACTGGAACAGGCTGCCCAGGGAGGGGGTTGAGTCCCCATCTCTTGAGGTGTTTAACAGACGGGGAGATGCGGTGCTTGAGGACATGGTCTAAGGGTAGACTTGGTGGCGGTGGGTTAATGGTTGGACTGGATGATCTTAGGGGTCATTTCCAGCCTTAAAATTCTATGATTCTATGATTCTATGATTCTATGATTCTATGATTGGTGGCAGTACTGTTCCATGGCAAAGACCACAAGGGTCCTGTTTACCTTCACCGTGACTCGTGCCCTTCCCCAAGAAGGGAATGGAGGCTGAGGGGTTGTGGCTGTGTCTCACACTTGGCCTTCACTGTCTGGCTCCAGTCTGCAGGAGTGTGTCTTGGAGACCCTGCCCTGGCTGGGGGAACACAGGGACACATCTAGTCCTAGGAATGCACCTGGACAGCTTTCACTGCATGTCTTTGTGTGGATGCATGCGCTAGCCTGGGGACGTCTGCAGGAGCAGACTCTTCCAAGTGGCACTTTGGGACAGTGCTAATTACGGTTAATCCCCAAGAGGAAAGCCTTTGGATCCTGACTCAGGGTGCCAGTTACATAAACTTTGGATTTGGAATTTGCCCATCCTCTGGAGAAAGCCTTGGTTGGGTTTGGGAGCAACCCCAGGTCTTTGCATGCACTTCTGCATGGCAGATGGACCGGCTCACTGCTGGGGAGGCAGATCCTTATCCTCCCGGGGATGTCTTGTCTCAGGACTTGTCACACAGTCACACGATGCTCCTGCAACACTGATGCCACCTGCAGTGGTTTTATCTGCCAAATATCCCCTGGAATTTCAGGTTTAATCTGCTGTAAACTCCTCGTCACGATTTGTCCCTTCAAAATAATGCCATGTTTTGATGGGTTAGTGACAAGGACATTTAATCCTGCAAGATGATCCTTCCGTTCGTTTGACTGGTGTCCCTTTCATGTCAAAATCTTTGAGCCACTGAGTAAGACCTCAAAAGCTGCTGTTAAATTGTCAGTCCTCTATGCTCCAAAACAGGTCCGACGTGTTGCACTGGTGTTTCTCCCCGGGGGCTGCTCACATCCCCTCTCCCTTGTTTGCGCATGCACAAGGGGTCGGGATTGTTATTTCTGATGAACTTCAAGGAGCCTCTCGCCAGCAAAATAACATTTCTGTTGGTTTATTTATTTATTGATCTGCTCCCTTCTAAAGTAAAGGGAGAAAAAAGAAGAAAAGCCAGAAGAGAGGGAGATGAAGAAGTAGGAGCGGGGGGCGGGGGGAGTCCAGGGAGATGAGCACCAGCTCAATCCCAGATGCCACGGTTTAATCAAAGGTTTCTACAAAGGGAGACCAAATCTTTTAAAATTTGTCCTTAGCCCTTTCCTCTGAAACTCTGCCCCCCTGTTTGCTAGCGGGCCAGCCAAGGCACAGTGCCGAAGCGGCTGTCCCCAGGGGCCAAGTACCCTTCCGTCTAGTGATAGAAGCTTTTCAGCTACAAGCGCTGTGACAGAGAAACAAGCTTCCTGGGAGTGGTAATGGCTCTTGAGGCCAGGGGTGGGTGCTGTCCCAGGCGAACGGCAGCCACTGGGTATGACAGCTCTCTGATTCACAAAGGTCAGCTGACCCGGGAGGAAACGCAGCAGCGCTGCCTTTGCTTAATTGCAAATGGATTTCAGTCCACGCTCTGCAAAGGATCTGATTTCTCCTGGCAGCTTTAAGACCAGGCCATCTTCTGTTCCAGTAATGCCTCATACTTCCCCAGGTGCAGAAATCCCCCAGAGATGCCAGAACCTCAGAGCAAGGACATAGAACTCCTTGAAAGAGCCCAGCACAGGGCCACCAGGATGATGAAGGGAGTGGAACATCTTCCTTCTGAGGACAGGCTGAGGGAGCTGGGGCTCTTCAGCTTGGAGAAGAGGAGACTGAGGGGTGACCTCATTAACGTTAATAAATATGTTAAGGGTGAGTGTCAGGAGGATGGAGCCAGGCTCTTCTCAGTGATGACCAGTGACAGGACAAGGGGCAGTGGGTCCAAGCTGGAACATACAAAATTCCATCTGAATACAAGGAAGAATTTTTTCCCTGTGAGGGTGCCATAGCCCTGGGACAGGCTGCCCAGAGAGGTTGTGGAGTCTCCTTCTCTGGAGACACTCAAGACCAATCTGGACACGTTCCTGTGTGATTTAATCCCTTCCAACTCCTGACATTCTGTGATTCTGTGATTCTGTGAACCTGTCATCTAGTGAACCATTGCCCTACCACCCCCTCCAAGTTCTTGGATGTCCTCCAACTCTTTAATTTGCTATTTAAGTCCTTGATGGCAAACAGGGTTACCCCTTCAACATGAGTTTAGAGCTCACAGCTTTCTGCCTGCCCTGTCTCACCACTCCTGACGATGCAGCTATTGACTTCCAGATGCTGAAGCTCTGCCAGTTGTGCTAGCCTGCTCCAGGGGCAACTCCAACAGATCCCATGGGATGCTCCAACACTTGCCATGCTCATGATCCCATCATCCCCTGCCATGCAGAACATGGTGGCCACACAGCTCTGCCTCATCAAAGGCTGGGGCAGTCTGCAAGATTTCTGCCCCACTCCCCTGTCCCAGGTTCCCCCAAGATTTGTGACCTTCCTGCAGGGTGACAAGGGCAATCATCATGGACAGGGCCATGCACACAACGGCTGGCAGCAATCTCATCCCGGGCTGCAGCCTCTCAGCATCCCTTTCCCTGCCAGCTGCCAGGCTGCCCACCCTTTATCTCACACAAGCATCTATTGCTGCACTCTACAGACCAAGTGCCTTTGAGTGGAAGAGCTCTGATGTTTATTCATCCAGGGCAGACCCCAGATACCAACCAACTGATAACAAACACAACAGGGCTGCTTGAAAAAGCAGATAGAATCTCAGAGATGCTGCATACTCAAGGCATTAACCGCTATGTAATGCACCGCCTCCATGAATATGCAGCTCCATTGTGCAGCGCTGGCTGGGACATCAGGGCATATTTTAAAGCTGTTCTCAACCCAGCTCTTGTCTGGAAAAACCCAGCCTGGGGAATAACTACAGAGAAGCACATCCATCCCACAAAAGTAGCCCTGAGACCCATGTGCCTGCAGAACATGGGCCATGTCCCCTGCTGCTCAACTGGGAGTGGGGCTGAGGGGTTGCCATGGGCATTGAGGGTCCTGGAGCAGCAGCTGTGGGGCATAGTGGTGGTCCCACTGTACCAGGATCCAGCAGGGAGGCAATGAGGGGAGCTCTCATAGAGCCGGTCCTTTGCAGCAAGACTTCACCAGACTTTGCTGTGCATTGGCTGGATTTCTTCAAGCCTGGGTGTTGACTCAGGAGGAGCTTTCAGGGCAGGAGAAAACACCCCAGGCAAAGATTAGAATACAGCAAAGTGTTGGCAGAGGGACCACACCAGAATTAAATCCTATACAGGGACCAACCTCAGAGGCAGCAGCTGAGCATCCATGGACCCTTCCGCTGAGCCGCATCCTGCCCCACAACATCACAGCCACCTGCACCAGTATCAATACCTGGGTTGTCCCACCCTGCAGCCCAGCTTAGTGGCACCAGGGATGTGACCAGGTGGACACCTCTACTGTGAAACCTTGCTGCCCACAAGGTCATCCCAGCCCTGAGTGCCAGCATGATGTGAGCCCCGTCGGAGACATCTGCCTCGCCACTCTGCTGCTTGCCAGTGATTTGCACCACCGAGCCTGTTGGCTGGGAGCTGGGAATGAAGTATTTGTGAAATTAATTAAGACAACAGAGGCCCGAAGAAAGGGAAAGTTAATTAGTCACGGCAATCAGTTAGATTTGATCCAAAAGAACAAACAAAGAGTTAGAAGCGTGTCACTGGCGGGCTGCTTCTCTGGAAAAGGGATTACGCGGAGATTTCCACCAAAGGGAATGGCTTTGTGCTGCTGCTCCTTATGTAATTGGGGATTTAGAAGCGGCACAAAGAGTCATTACCACAAAATTTCTTTGTCAGAGAAAAAAGTTGACATTTATGAAGCACAGGAGGGAGCAGCAAAACAAGACGAATCAATAGGCGTGCACATGGGAAGGGGCTTCCCTGTGCGATGGGGCCAGGCAGTGGGGAGCTGCTGGCCAGGAGGAGGAGGAGGAGGAGGAAGAGTGATGGCAGTGGCTGCCCTAGCAGACACCTATGGGGATATGGGCAGATGGGTCAAGTCACAGCAGCATCAGAAGGAAACCACAGTGTGAAAGCCAATGGACAAGGTGTGAAAATGGGTGGGAGATGGCAAAGCTCAGAGCAGGGACATTACCCAAGGGAGGTTGGGTGCTGGGGAGAGGGGAAATGGGGTGGCTGTTCCCAAGAGAGTAGGCCATAGCAAATCCCAGGTTTTCTGCTTGAGCTCCCTCTGTTATCTCTGCTTTCTCTTCTGCAGTTAACAACTTTAATTATTTACTCTGACTCGAAGCTCCATTTCCCTCTGAATGGGCACAAAGTTGCCTGTTTGTTGCTAAGCCCCACTCCCCTCCACACCCTGCCTCCTTGCTGAAAGCCAGCACTGGATTTCCCACTGCAGGCTCTTGATCACAACACCACAGGGTCTGGCAAGGCACTGCTGAGGAAAGGGACAGGAGGGGTCACCATGCTGCCGGGAGTCCCATCAGGACATCCCCTGCATCTGGAATGTGTTCCCAAGGGGATATCACAGATGCAAAGTGTCCCCAACTTGTGCAAGGCACAGACACACACACCCCGAGCTCCTTTCCAGCCCTGCACTCTCACCAAGCCATGCTCCTGCATCCCTGCCATGTCCAGGCACCTGTCCAGAGCCTCCATGCTCTGGCTGCTGCGTTGCACCCACCCATGGCTGTGGGCACTCATCTGCAGCTGCTGGTCCCCAAAGCTATTCCATGCCACAGAACCTCCAGCTGGTTCCAAACACTGGGAACCTTCCAGGCCTGCAGAGCCCTGAAAGCCTTTTTGCACAGAGCACAGTGCACTGGGGACAGCTGGTTCAGAGGGATGGTGCCCTGGTGAGGAGCTGATGGCAAGTAACCCCGAATTTCACAGCATCACAGCCTTTTTGGGAGGGCTGACTTATGTGGTACACATTGCTGGAAAGCCATCCCATCCACCCATGCCTCTCAGGCTGCCCAAACTGCCCCAGGCATGAACACAAGGGATCAGAAGCTGGAGGTGCTCACAGGGGATGTGCTGTACCCCAGGGGTGCAACCTGGAGATGCTGTCAGCTGCCAGTATGTGGTCACCTGAGTCCTCACTGGGGCTTGAGCCATTGCCATTGGACACAAGGAGCCTTCACTCACCTAGCAGCATCGAGTTTACATCAGGAAGGCTCTGTCTGGAATTAAATAAATGAATCAAACACCAGACCCAAGCTGAGCTATGCTCTTTCAACACCCATTGAGGGTGTTGAAGCAAGCCTATGTGCTGACCTGCAAAGGGTCAGGTGCTGGTGGGAGACCTGCAGCAGGGGAGCCATGGTGGGGATCTGCCTGGTCTCTCCTCAGTGATGCTGGTGATACAGTGATGTCTGGTTTCCCCACAGTAATGCACAGGACAAGTTGGGGCCTGACCAGACCCTCACAGACTGGGTGGGAGACATGCTGGCTCCCAGGGCACCCTGCCTTGCTGGTTTTATGGAGCAGGAGCTTTTCCTGGGATGTGTGATGAGCACATCTTGGAGCTGACATCATGCAGATGATGGGCAGGGACCCATCACTCACTGCTGGCTCTATGTCCCTCTACCTGTTTATCATTAACCAGGGGCTTTGTGCACCCTGGGTTAGTGGAGGGTGCCCTGCTCATGACAGGGGGTAGCACTGGGGGACTTTGAGGTCCCCTCTCACTCAAATCACTCCATGATTCTATGAGTCTATGATTAAAATACAGATTCAGGTATCACTTCCAAGGAAGCAGGGGACGAGGCAGGCTGAAGCCGTTCCACAGCCTCTGATGACCCCTCTGGACAGGCTGTGAAGTCAGACCACAGCCAAGTAGCTGTGCAAAGACCACCAGCCATGCAGTGCATCCCACCCACCCCATGCCCCCAGCACACATCACCCCATCCACCCAGGAGAACATCTCCATCATGTCCACGGATACCTGTGCTCCAAACCCCTCTTCTGCAGGAAAATAACCCAACCTGCCCGAACTCTTCCCAGACTCCCAGCACCTCACTTTGGGCTCTGGCAAAATTTCCCAAAGTCATTAAGGAACCTGCTCATTAGTTTCTGAGTCAAAAGGCTTTTGATGCTGGCTCTAGAGGAGCAGGGGGTGTGCTGCATGCTCTCTTCAGGTCCCTCTCGTAAATGCATTCAGTTTCTGTGCTTTGATATGTGCTCCCGTCTAGACGGCACCACAATCAAAGGCCTGGAGGAGTGTGAACGTGGTGGAAGCTCAGCTACTCGCAGCCTCTGGCCTCACTGTGTCGTGCTTGGCTGCTGCTGAGGACAGTGGCTCCAGAGGGATGGTGCTGGGTGCTCAGCACTCCAGGGAAAAGGCATGGCTGGAGACCTCTACGATCTCTACTGATCTGGAGAGACCCAGCCTGGGCTGAGGGACAGCTCTGGGACCTGTCTGCATCCTGCACCGGGGCTGGGAGTGTGCTGGCAGAGTCCAGTGATGCCCAACACAGAAGTGCATCTGCAGCACATATCTCCTGGTGTGGTGAAACACAGTGAGGCATCCCTGAGCCACCCAGCAGACCAACCACTCCTGCATTTATGTTTTTCCACAATGTCTTTTGGGAGACAATTGATGTTTTTTTTAATTAATTGTGTTAGAAAGAAGGAACAACAAAAACAACAACAACAAAAAAACCCCAACCCTGCTGGGCAGCCCAGTCTAGCACTGCAGTTGGTTTGGGGGGACCGGGGTGTCAAACAGAGGGATGTGTCGCCAGCTGTTGACATGTGCACCGGTGTCAGTGACCTCACTGCATCCCTGGGGAGCTCATCGTGCCTACTGCTGCCGGCTGCTGGTGTGAAAAGCTGGCTGGAGGCTGGGGAGCGCGGAGGGATCCTGTCAGCGGATCACGGGAACATGATGGACTGTCAAATGTGCTCCTCGCTCATTTGCTTAGTGACCGTGACCAGCGGCGGGAGCCGAACATGGGCCTGGCTACCCCCTCATTTGGAAAAGACTTGTTTTGTTTGCAGTCATCTGGCTCATGAAAAATGCAGCCGCCCGTTGCCTTGTACATGGAATTGGTTTTAGCTCTGAATTCTCAGGTTCGGTGCCAGGAGAGGGACAGATCCATCCTTAGCCAGCTCCCTGCAAAGGCACAGGGGATTTAAGTGCACACAGCTGAACCCCCTGCCCCACTTCCCATCCTCATGCACCCCCACATCCCATCCCAGCCCTGCCAGGGCTTCTGGGGACACAGAGAGGACAAGCCTTGTCCCTCATCCTACCTCCATTCCCATTATCCTGCCAGACAGTGCTGCCAGAGGCACCCTCATAAATTACAGAGAAGGCATCGGGACAGTTTTCCAGAGCCACACCATCCCATCCTCCTTGGCCCCTGTGCCCTGGTGTTTTGGGAGAGGGATGGCAGCAGCCTTCCAAGGCTCTGGGCAGGATGCTGAAGGGGTCTTCAGCAGTGGGGGTCTTCAGGCAGTGCCCATGGCACAGGGCAGTGCTGGCGGGAGGATGCGGGGCTGGGCCAAATAACTGCAGCATGTGGAGCAGCCTGGGGAGGACAGGGATAGATTTGTAAAAGGAAAGAGGAAAAAAACCCCAAGCTGAAGATAGTGCAGAGTGGGGATCCAACAGTATCAACAGGAAAGTCATGGGACAGAGCCAGGGGAGAACCAGGCAGGGCAGTCAGTGCCAGGAAGGCAAAGGCAGGCAGCTTCTCTGACCCAGAGCAGGCAACCAGCAGATGGGGGATATGCTGGCAGTTACATCCCCCTAAAAGGGGGAGTGGGGGTGAGAGGGGGAAAGGGGTGTCAAGGAGCTTCAAAGCAGAGCTGGAGCAAGCCTATGTGTTGTTTTGAGCCAGATCTGATGCACATGTGGAAGTACCACATCAGTGAACAGCTTTTGTGGAGCCTCTGAAGTAAGGGCTGGGGAAATGGGAGCCCCAGTGTGGTCTTGAGTGAGGGGCTGTGAGTGCCCTGTCCTCCCGTGATGGTATGGTCTGTCCTGGTCCTTCTCCTGGAGACATGGTCATGGGGCTGGGGCTGA
>VXBZ01003452.1:348088-364731 GCA_013399135.1 Heliornis fulica
TTTTTTAGTAAAAGTCTCTGTGTTTGCAGATGTTTGCTGCCTGGGGACAGCCCCTGCAGAGCTCCTGTCTGGAGGAGGTGCTGCCCTCTCCATTTTCAGGGCACAAATCCATCAGTGGAGCCTGGCAGATAGAGGAAGGGCTCCAGTCTATAAGCCAAAGAGGCAGGAGAAGGCAGGAATGTGTTTTCCCTGCCAGCATCCTTCCCCACCAAGATCCTTCCCCACCAGCATCTTTCCCTGCCTATTCCTCCCCTCAGACTTTCTTAGGACCTTTTAAGAGGGATCCTTTCAGCATCTCAGCATCTGTAAATCCCCTTCCTAAGGGATCTCCAGAGCTTTCCTACAGCATCAGCAGTGGCTCAACCCAAGGATGTCCTCACCATGTCCCCACCACCTGCTACCCTGCCAGCCCTCAACCACTTCTGCCAGACACAGCATGCTTGTCCCAAAATCCTCTTCCCCTCGCTGTGGCCTGAAGGTGACATGTTGGGGAGAATATGAGCAAAGCCCGTTCAAGCATTTTCCAGTTAAGCAAAGCCGAAAGCGAAGACCCATTGTCCCTGGGCTGATGCTGCTTTCCCAGAGCTGAGCACCCAGGGATGCTCCCCTGGGTGCTTTCATGGAGCGATGCTTTCAGCACAGAGCAGCAAGAGTGCTCGGAAATTTATTTTCCCCATAGCTGTTTTCCCTTGGAAAAAACACATTTTAATTTGTGCCGCAAATTTTCTACAACGGTTTCTCTCCGCGTTTTCTGGGGATTTTTACTGGAAACAATTTTGACCAGCCAAAATATTTCACTTATTTGGTTTCCAAAAATCTCCCTCTCTTTCAATTGCTTGATAAAAAACCCTGACAAATGTAATCAGTCACAGTCATTCCCTGCAGAAATGTTTTCGTTTGACCAAAAAAAAAAAAAGAGGAGAAACCAAGAAAAGAACAAATATTCATAGCAAAAGACACTTGGCTTCTGCATCACACTGATGCCTCATCCCAGTCCAGAGGAGACTGTGCTGGTTATGGGCACCCCTCTCGGAGCATCGTAGCCCCAGGGTCTGGGCAAGGACCTGTTTGAGTTGATTGCAGCATGTGGCAGCTCCCATTGTCTCTGTCACAGAGGCAGCAAGCATGGGTGGAGGGCATGGCCCCCGAGCGATACTGATGGGGAGCGGAGGCACCTCGACATCACGAGTGGGAAGCATCCTGCTCCTTCCCAGGGGTCCTCCTGGTGCTGGGACCTGGCATGGCCGCTGCGTGCTTGTCGTACAGAGGAGAAGCTTGGCTTTCTGTCAGGCCTTAAAATAAACTTGCTTGGCACCTTGGGGAAAAAGGAGGTGATTTCAGTGACAGCGCTGCCTAAACATCTCTCCCGGTGCCGGCTGCTCGTGGCCTTTACGAGGTTGCTTCTGCTGGGGATTTCACACCAGAGGAAGTGTTTGCTGAGGGCATCCACAATGCTTTTTACCTCTCGTGTCCCCAGACGCGGCTTGAGCTAAAGAGCAACCGCAGAGCCGCAGCCCACGGGCTGCAGGCGTGAGAGGCTGCCCAGACCGGAGGACGCTGCACCGTGCCCCATGCCCGTCACTGTGGCCTCTCCTGGGGTGCCCAGGGTTGGAGGTTTCCTCATTGCCCTCACAGAAAAGTGATGGGAGATGAAGGCTGAGGTTGGGCCAGCTCCCCCCTGCTCATCCCAGCCACGGTAGGGTTAAGTGCATCCCTCTCATCGTGCTGTGCCACAGCATCTGCGCCCCCAGCAGAGTCTGTTCTCTCCTCCACGCTGCCGGCAGAGCAGGGAGACGTCTGCCTTGCCGCCCACTCCCTCATTACTCACCGGAGCCGATCTGGACTCCAGATGGGCCGGAACCGGTTTTCCTCCCAGGAGGTTTGGGGGAAGGTGGCTGTGGGCCAGGAGCCCGGTCCAGGCTTCCACAGGGCCGACGCACCCCGGGGACTCCCAGAGCAGCTCCTTCAGCTCCATCCACCATTGCCAGGAGCTGGGGGTCTCCAGTCCCCAGGGTTTCTGGAGAGCAGCAGCAGTGGGTGGAGGAGGAGCTGCTTAGGGAGAACAGGGTGCAGGGCTGTGTACCCTACCCCCACACCCATACACCTGGGCTCAAAGCAGGGTCCAGGAGGAAGGTGGAGTGCAGCCACCTCTTGCCTTTCTGGTTTGTTCAGAGAATTTACCCAGGCAGACATCTACAGATGCCCAGCTTGCTCTGTCTTATACAAAACACTCAGACTCTGCTTTTGATGGCAGGTGCTGTATTCTGGAGAGGTCTCCAATCCCTCAGCATCCCAGGTCCCTCTCCATCTTCCATGCTCATGCATGACCATCCTCTGCTTCCCCATGTCCATTCCATCTTCATTGCCTCCCGACTCACTGGACCAGGTTGGGCAGGAGTCCTCACCCTCACAGAGTCTGAGCAGCCTCATGCCACCAGAGCATCTCAAGCAGCTCGGCCTATATGAAACAATCTATCACAGACTCTCAGAATCACAGACCAGCGGGGTTTGGCAAGGGTCTCTGGAGATCATCTGCCCAACCCCCACTAAAGCAGGGTCACCTCAAGTGGGTTGCACAGGACAGCGTCCAGGTGGGTTTGGAATCCCGTCAGTGCCTGTGGATTTGTGGGTGTCAAGTTTGCCCAGACATTCTCCAACCCAATCCTCCTCAACCAGGGGAAGGTCTTCCTCTTCCTAGACTTTCTGTCCTGTCTCCAGGCTCTGTGTTTCCTGAGGACCAGCCTTAACAGTGAAGACTGAAGCAAAGGCAGCATCCAGTAACTCCACCTTCTCTGTATCTTCGTTTTCCATGGCACCCATCTCATTCAGCAGTGGGTCCACATTTTCCCTAGTCTTCCTTTTGATGCTGATGTCCTTGACAAAGCCATTCTTGTCCTTGACATCCCTTGTCAGATTTAGTTCCAGGTAGTTTGTAGCCTTCCTTGTTGCAACCCTACCTTCTCTGACTTATATTTCCTGGCTACCTTTGTGCCTGCTGGTGCACTGGAAAGGGTCTTGCTGGTGCAGGCTTGTGGCTGACAATGTCACAAAAATCTCTTGGTCTCTGGGACCTGGGCAGGAAGGAGTTGAAGCTTCACAATATCTCAGATAAAGTCAAACCCAAGCACCGGGACTTGTAGTGGCACCATTCCCAGCATGTGCAAGTCCCAGGCTCTGCCCCAGTCTGGGAGATGATCCCCTCAGCCCACAACAACTACTATGACACTGGAGGACAGGACATCATTCCCAATGACCTACCTTCCCAGGCTCTGGCCTCTCCCTTGGGGATGCTGTGATCTCCCTGGATGGGTTGCCATCTCTCCATGCATGAGACAACAAGCTGGGCAGAGCTGAATTCCCAGGCAGGGAGAGGGGCTGCTCCACCACTGCAGCTCACTGCCCTGAGGGGGCCCAGGGGGTGAGGACACCAACGTGCATGCCTGTACTGTGGCGTGCATTGCATGCCCGGGGACCGGCAGCGCCTCAGCTCCCTCTTCAGCTCCCCAGATGGTCTGTGGGTGGTAATCTCAGCAGGTTGGTGGTGGCAACTTGATGAATGGGCTGTAGAATTTGGTGAGATAATTAAAGAACCTGACTCTCACAATGCACCTGATAACAAATGAGGTGTCTCTTTTCCTTTTCTGTTTTGCACGGTGAATTGTATTTCTAAAGATTAATGGATTTACCATTTCTATCTCAACAATGGTCCCATTCCCCACTCCTCCACGTTACCACGAGGTGCATCCCCCTACCTCCACCCCCAAGGTGTCCTAGCTAATGGCACAGCCCTGCTCTGCAGAGACATGGGGATGATTCAGGGTCTGGCAGCCCTTGGCCTCATCTCTTACTGGTCCGAGTGCCAGGCTGCAGTGGTAGGTCCTGCTGTCCATCCACAGGGCATCTATTCCTCTGGTAGCCAAGACTGCAAGGTGTTGCACAGGCATGTTCCCAGCCCAGTAGCATCAGACCACTTGTTGGGATGCCGAGGAGTATGTGTACAGACACATCTGCTTCACAGACAGAATGTAGCACAGTGAAGAGATGGGAAGGATGGGTGATTTTGGGGAGGACAGGGATGCTCTGATCCACATAGGAAGAGCCTGGCTGGCTTTGCTGTGCATGACAGCTAGTGACAAACAAAACCTGCTTCCAGCTGAGGTATGAGTGCTGGTCCAAGTTGCAAAAGTCCTTGTTCATCATACTGGGGGCTGAGAGGCAAGTCTGCCCCAAATTCCAGACCCTGCTAGACACTCACTCCAACCTGTCTCAGGCACAGGGCACTTTGCCCAGGAGACAGCACCCTTCTCCATCCCAGTGGCCCCTACCCATCTGGGTCAGACCTTCCCCACTGAAAAATACTGGCAAGGGAGACAGTTGGCAAGCACAACTCTGACCACAGAGCAAGGATGCTGCAATCTCTGGGGAAAACAGCCCCCCACACCCCACTCTATGCTCCTAGAGAGAGTGGGAGGCAGGAGATGCTTCAGGATGATGGTGGCAGCACTGGCTCACCAAAGAGTGATCCTCCCAACACTGCACACGTCTGAGTAGTTAGGGATTGAACCAAGCCATCGAAGCATCTCCAAAATGTGCTTATATATTATATAGACATTTAAATTAGGTACCTGTGCAAATCAGCAGGTCATTAATCACCCACTCGTTTAATTGGTTTTCCTGCCAAATTGGTTACAGATAAATAATTAAAGCTAAAAAGTGGGTTTGGATGCACTCCTCTGGAAAGTCAGGTCAGCAGCTGCAAAGAAAATCTTTTAACTCCTTGGCTGGTGCAGTCTGTCCCCAGCATCAGGGACCAGGGAGTGCCCCTGGCCACCTAGTCAAGGGGCAGGGTGGTGATGCCAGGGGTCCCTGCCCGTGTAGGCACCAGGCTCGTCCATGTGTGCTGTCCCCCAAAGAGGCTTTTCCAGGGAGAAGGTGCCTGCCCAGGGTGCATCTCTGGAGCAAGGAGCTGCAGGCAGGCCAGGCGAGCGTCCCGCTCCCGCTCGCTGCGAGTGTGGGTTTTTCAGTGCACTTGGCTGCTAATCATGCATAATAATCGCATTTGCAGAACACAAATGTCACTTGGCTGAGTGCTTTAATTTACTGCTCCGTAAACACACCCTGGGGATGTCTGGGACCATAAAACATTGACAAGGGCCCTCGTTTCCCGGACATTGTCCCCCACAGACCCCTTTGTCAGATGGTGTATCCATAGGCTGAAGGAATGGGCATTGCCACCATGCAGGCCTGGCTCCCGGTGTGATGGGGAAAGAGGTGGGTACTTCACTCCTCAGCACCCCCACCCTGTGCAGCCCCAAGGCGATTGCACTAGCCCAATGCCTTGTTTAGGTAAGGGCAGGAGATGCTGAGTGGGGATATGCTGATGCCCCAGCTCTCAGGAGCATGGGTCCCACCCCTAAATTCTGCCAGCCCTGATGAAGGACATGCCCCTATCCCATCCCATCCCATCCCATCCCATCCCATCCCACAGCATCCAGCTGAGACTCCCTAGTTGAACACTCTACACCTTTTCCTGTACACAGGAAAAGTTGTAGACTCTCCATCACATAGATGGAGACACATCCAATGTGTGGGACAGTGTTTCCAGACATCACTCAGGCTGCATCAGCTCCTGTTCCCCATCAGTGGGTGCAGCCCCAGGCACTGAGCCACTCTGGCTCCCACAAGCCCAGGGGATGCACAAAGCATGGGTCGATGCTGCCTTGATTTGGTCCCAGGGGTACAACCAGCTCTTTGCAGCCAGCAGCAGCTCAAGGGTCTTTGGGAATTTTCAGGCTTCCTGGGGGACTGAAAATCTCCTTCTCTGAGCTTTTTCCTCTCAGTGGAGGAGAACTGGGCACAGGAGCAACCTGGGTCTGACCAGTCACTAGTTGATTCAATGAAAATTAAACAGGAGGATAAACAGAGGCAGGTCAGTGGCAGAGGCTCTTATGTTACAAGGACAAACTTCGTAGAACTAAGATCTAGCTGGACCTCTTCCCTCTCCTTTTTAAACACAGGGTCTATATTTGCTAATCCCTGGCAGTCCCTCATGACAAGTGCTGGATGCTGAGCATGGCAGTGTCAGAGACTTCCTTCCTCCTCTGCTGTGTTCCTGTCATGCCCCAAGCCAAGAAGTCATGGTTCCCCCAGACCCCTTATTTACTCTGGGCCTTTGGCCAAGCATTAGTGCACTCCAGGTGCTGCAGCTCATTGCAGACTTTATTCACTGTGCCTCTGCCAGGGAAGTGATGGATAGGGCCAGCTCCAACAGCACTGTTTGACTCCAGACACTTGCCATCCAGGGTTCACAGACGAGTAGTCCCCTTCCCCTTACTCCATCTAGGACAATTTCAGCATCCTTCACTGCTTTCTGATTGTCTCAGCCACTTTCCCTTGTTGTTCCTGTTAAAGGCAGATCTCAATAAGTAGTTCACTAACTCTGCCATTTGAGAATCATCATTAATTTAATATCCTTCCTCATTTATTAATGGGCCTACTTTGTCTTGACTCTCCAGTATTTCCTTTTCCCCTTGATATATTTGTAAAAGCCCTTCCTATTCCCCTTAGCTGCATGGCTACCACTAATGTTTGCTTTTCCTGCTGTCTTTAACATTTCTCTTCAACCTTAAATGACTTGGGCTCCTCTGGCTTCTCTCTTGCTTCCATGCAGGGTTTTTCTCCTCCACACCAGAGCTGTCCTGCTGTGGGGCAGTCCCCAGAGAGGCAGCAGTCCCCTGCCTGCAGCACATTTGTCTGTCAGCTCCTAGCAGGATCCTGAGATCTATGACTTGTTCTTGCCCTGGCAGAGGGTCCTGATGGAGTTGGTGGGATAGAGTATCTGCTCATCTCTTCCCAGCAACCATCCCAACTGGAATAGGGCACCTCTGAGCCACTGTCTGGACACTCATCACCTCTGCCTGCCCTGGCCCACACCACACCCCATGCAGCTCAGCCTGACCCTGGGATGGGTGGCTGCCTACAACCTCCCCACCCCCCCTCACCCCTCCCCATTTGACCACAGCTTTGGCTCTTGCAGCATTGCAGGCATCTGGCTGGCTCTTGCCATGGTGCCTGCATCCAGCACTCATCCTCACAGGCTGTGTTCACTGGGTCCCAGCCATGCAATGGCCAGGGAGCATGGCAACCAAGTCCAGTTCCCATCACACTCATGCTTCCCTGCTACTTGTCTCAGCAGCTGCTGGAGCTTGGAGGGTCTAGGAGCTAATGCTGGGCATGATGTCCTCGAAGACTTTATCAATCAAGCTCTGTGGGAGGAAATGCTGTGGGAGCAAAGGGAGTAGACAAAAAGTGACAGGCAGGGCTGGGGAGCGGGTGGGAGCCCAGAGCACATCCTAAGAGGAGGGTCGGCTCTGCTGTGCTGTTGCCAGGGTGATGGGAAGCAGAGGGTTGGGGATGTGTCTGTTTACATAAGAATTGTTGATTAATGAACATGCAGGCGAGATAATGAACTAAGGGCCTGGAGGCGCCTGTCTTATCTTCCCATCGAAAGGCAGTTCAGGGATCTGACTGCTGCGACTTCCTGGGCCACCTCATTCCCCACCCCAGCACGTGTGTCCTGATGAGGCCAGGTCCAAGGCAGCATGCAGTGGTGAGGGGACACGAATTCGTGGGAGAAGAGAGCCCTCACATGATGGACTTCCCTGTCCTGTGTCCCTCCAGAGCCACACCAAGGGGTCCAGGCAGCAACAGCATCGAGATGCTCCTGCTGGCAGCAGCTGAGAGAATTAATGTGTCCCAAGATCCCTCCCCACACACTCTGGAGAGCACAGGCCTCCCCACTTGGCACCAGTGCTGAGGGAGATGCATGGGTTTTGGGTGCATAGTGGATCCTGGGCATCTCCCAGGTGCCCTGTATGAGTGTTGAGTAGCCAGGTGGGAAAACCATGCAAGCCCTGCTACCCACCACCCCTCCAGGTCATCATCATCCCTGGGTCTGCCATGAGATGGTCTGTGTCCTACCCACTACCCTTCAGGTCACTCTCTCCCCCTGGGTGTGCCCAGGGATGGTTTGATGCCATAGCCTGCTGTGAGCAAGATGTGTTATCCTCTGCTCAAGTGGGGTGCTGATCAGTTTGCCACACCAGAAACAACCCATGCAGAAGAGTTTGCCACAGAAATCTGGTGTCTGTTAGAACATTGATTCTTGTACTCCCACCTTGATGGCCATGTGTGGGGACACCTTGGGTGGGGTTGCAGCTGGTAAAGATGTCCAGGAGCCCAAGACCTCTCCCTGGTCTGGAGGGAAAGCAGGTGAGATGTCTACAAAGATCCTAGTGCCCACAACAACCTCCTTCAAAGATGCCAGACCCAGCAGCTTTCAAGGCAAATGTCCTTCAAAGCTGTATGCTAGTAGGATAGTGCCTCCACATTGCAGAAAGCTCTGGCCCAGCTGAGTTGCTCCCCCTTCCCAGGATCCCTTCACTGGTCCAGGCAAGTAGTAAGCAGGGAGATTGTGGTGGTTCCTGGGATTCTCTGCCTGCCCTGCCCTCCCTGTCAGCACCCTCACCACTGCCTGCAGCTCCAGGCAGGAACCTGGCTCCTGTGTCCATCACCTCAGCCCCATGGGGTTGCTTTGATGTGTACTTCATGTCTCACAGCACAGAGCTGAGTCTGCAGGAGTCAGTGATCACCCAGCACCCAGGTTGGCATCACCGGGGCCTGGTGCCTCTAGGGTCATCCCTGGATGCAGGTCTCAAGGCCACATGGAAGCTCACAGGCAGAGCTCACCATGGGGCAAACCTGCCAGAACAAAGCCCATGACCACAAACACCTGCCATGGGTGGAGGGTGAAGACTTTGGACAGGTTTGGGACACACTCAGGTGGCACAGCAAAGGAACAGCAAGGGCACAAGGAACAGGAGCATGAAGGAGGCAGCACATCAGGGCATCAGGGGTGGCATGTTGTATGCAACACCAGTCCCCATATTTCTATGCCAAGTCTCATTGCCAGCTGATGTTTCCAAGCCCCAGTGCTCTGTGTTTCACTGGAAAGCCCCTGTCCCCTCACAGCTGAAATATCTTCAGACCTGAAAATATACTCTGTGTTCCCAAGCAGGAACTGGGTGCTGGAGCAGAGAAGGGGCAGCAGAAGAGAGGGGACAGTGGGGAGTGGAGAGGGGCTGGGAGCAGGCCTGAGAACGTGGGATTGTGTGGTGGGAAGGGCAGGCAGTGGGCTGGACAGGTGAGCTGCAAAGGAGAAGGAGAAGTGCTGGTGGCACAGTCCCAGCTATGGATCCAGGGGCAGAACCACGCCAGGGAGGTGCAGACCCAAACGGGCACCGGGGGCCTGTCACCCTGCTCCAGACACAGGTTTCCATGGCACTTCCTGGCTGCTGCTCTGCCTGCTCTGAGGTCTGTGATTCAAGTGCAGGCAGCCTCACAATTACCAAGGGGCAGCTGGTGGTGGGCACACCAGCTCTGCAGGGGATGCTCGGGGCACTGCCTCTCAGGGCAGCTGGTGGTGGGCACACCAGCTCTGCAGGGGATGCTCAGGACACTGCCTCTCAGGGCAGCTGGTGGTGGGCACACCAGCTCTGCAGGGGATGCTCAGGACACTGCCTCTCAGGGCAGCTGGTGGTGGGCACACCAGCTCTGCAGGGGATGCTCGGGGCACTGCCTCTTGGGGCAGCTGGTGGTGGGCAGCCAGCTCTGCAGGGGATGCTCGGGGCACTGCCTCTTGGGGCAGCTGGTGGTGGGCAGCCAGCTCTGCAGGGGATGCTCAGGGCACTGCCTCTTGGGGCAGCTGGTGGTGGGCACACCAGCTCTGCAGGGGATGCTCGGGGCACTGCCTCTTGGGGCAGCTGGTGGTGGGCAGCCAGCTCTGCAGGGGATGCTCAGGGCACTGCCTCTTGGGGCAGCTGGTGGTGGGCACACCAGCTCTGCAGGGGATGCTCGGGGCACTGCCTCTTGGGGCAGCTGGTGGTGGGCAGCCAGCTCTGCAGGGGATGCTCAGGGCACTGCCTCTTGGGGCAGCTGGTGGTGGGCACACCAGCTCTGCAGGGGATGCTCGGGGCACTGCCTCTTGGGGCAGCTGGTGGTGGGCAGCCAGCTCTGCAGGGGATGCTCAGGGCACTGCCTCTTGGGGCAGCTGGTGGTGGGCACACCAGCTCTGCAGGGGATGCTCGGGGCACTGCCTCTTGGGGCAGCTGGTGGTGGGCAGCCAGCTCTGCAGGGGATGCTCAGGGCACTGCCTCTTGGGGCAGCTGGTGGTGGGCACACCAGCTCTGCAGGGGATGCTCGGGGCACTGCCTCTTGGGGCAGCTGGTGGTGGGCAGCCAGCTCTGCAGGGGATGCTCAGGGCACTGCCTCTCAGGGCAGCTGGTGGTGGGCACACCAGCTCTGCAGGGGATGCCTGGGGCACTGCCTCTCTGCACCTGCCTGCGAGCAATGTGCCAAGGGGGGTGATGTGAGCTGCTGCTGGGATGACTGTGCTGCCTGCACTGCCCCAGACAGGGCAGGGATCAGTATCCTCATACCCCCCTTCATTTTCCCAGGAAGGTCAGGGATCAGTGTCCCAATACCTTTAGGCAGGGATCAGTGTCCTCATGGCCTGCTGTCCCTCCTAGTGTCCCCAGACATGGCAGAGATCTGTGTCCTCATGTCATCCTTCTCTCTGTCCCCAGGCAGGGCAGGAATCAGTGTCCCCAGGGACCACCAGGCCCTGCAGAGACCTCTGGCAGGGCATAGAGGAGACAGGGCCATCTGTCCCCTCTGGATCCCCTCCCTGCCTTGTCCCCACAGCCCCCATGTCCCCATCTCAGTCTCCAAGCACCCCATCCCCATGGGGTGACCCCCCTTCCGTGACACCCAGACAGGGTGCAGGTCCTCATGGAGGAGCACACCGGGGCAGCCGCCTGTGCAACTGGAGCAGAGTAAATGCTGTAACTTTGAACACGTCCAGAAATAATGACTTTAAAAATGTATCATTCTGCAAACTAATTAAGGCGTGTGCCTGCATCCCCGGCAGCAGGGGAAGTGAATTGTGAGTAACTCTCACAGCCCTGGAAGCCTGCTTGATCTTTACAAAACGTGCACAGCGAGTGCTCCTGAATATTTAACCCAGACGGCTCCCCGGGTGCCAGGGAGGCTGGGGGGGTGGGCACAGAGGCGCTCCCAGAGAAGGGAATGCGAGGACCCTGGTGGAGGGGGATTCCTCTCCCTCCTCTCCTGAACAGTTGTGCCAGGATTGATGCAGAGCTCCCTGACCCAAAGCTATGCCTGAATGGTGCTCCACCCCCTGGTAACCCACAGCACCCCACGGCCCTGCACGATGCCTGACATGATACCCCACGCCCCATGATCCCACCGCTGTGCCCACTGCCTGGCTCACTGTGGTGCTGCAACACAGCTCAGCCACCCATATCCACCCCGGAGGACTCGTCCCCAGCCACACACCGGCCCATGGTGAGATTAATTCAGAGAAGGGGCTGTAATTACCTTCCATCTCCCCCTTCATAAATATGTAGAAATAAAAGCAGCGCACTCCGCTGAGCCCACCAACACTCGGGGTGACCTTTCCGAAACAATATGTGCTGCGAGGCACATTGCCGCGCCAGGCAGGCGTTGCCATGGCAAAGCAGGAGCGCAGCAAACACACCGCAATTACGGGGAAGAGCTCCCCAGCAGCACCACGATGCTGGCTGAGGAGCCGCCTGCCCGGCTATTGATGCTGCCTTTGGCGCAGTGGAAATGTCGCCGGGGTCTCACCTGACCTCCGCCGCTCGCCGGGTACTGTCACCGGTGGGATGGAGGATGCTGAGCTGGGTGGTGGCTCCAGATGAGGAAGGACAGCACCCTCATCCTGCCTGACACAGTCACCTGCAGCAGCTCTCCTGTGTCACTCAGCTACATCCCCACCCTGCCCAGCCAACGGCTCCCAGACAGCTCCTGAGCTGATCCCGTTCCCTGGTTTCAGATCAGGGCAGTTGCCAATCCCAGTTCCTTATCACTGTCTTCTGCTGAGGACACTCAGCTGCAGATTTGGGAAGCATCCATGCCCCCATTCCCACATATAAACCTCCTACCCCTCCTTCTTACCCTCTCTCCTCCGTTTACCATCCCTCCTGGGAAGCACCCTACTCTGCAGGGCACCCAGCCAGCTCCAGTGCCAGCGCAGAGGTCCCACCAGCCCCCATCCATCCCCTTCCTGCCACCTCCCCAGGTGCCAGAGGGCTTTGCAGGCACAAGGACAGGCGAGGGGTCCCTGTTCAGGGAGCACGAGCAGGTGGCTGCCGGCACAGCACAGCACAAAATCAATCGACTGCACTCGCTCCCGGAGACGGATTTACACAGAGAACAAAAGGTCTAAAAATGTGCCAGAAACTCCCAGCCTGATGGAAAAGATCTTCACACGCAGCCAGACGCTCGCCGGGCCTCCGGGGCCGGCTCAGAGGTGCACGCTGCAGCCTGCCACCCTCCTCCCGTGCCCTCCAGCTCCCCACCGATGTGCAGCTGCACCGGCCTGGCTTTGTGCCCTGCACTCCCTCCCGCCCCGGCTGGCATCTCCCCTTCACTTGCACTTCTGGGACACTCCTGTGGGGCTTCAGGTCCTGCTGAGAACAGGCACATGCCGATGTCCCCCTTCCAGGGCTGGGGACCGGCTGGCCCTGGCCAAGCTGATGCAGAGGGGGAGATTTCAAGGCTTCCCCCCTGCCTGCAATGCCGCTGCAGGACTGGGATGCTCTGTAAACCCTCGGCACCGCGCAGCCGATTTCCTTCACTTGCACAACCCTGCCGCTGCAGCCCCAGGCAGGGGCACCCCATCCTTCCCTGCACCCACACACTCTGTGCCCATACAGAGGGGACAGCACTGGGGCCATCACCAGTCCCTGGGAGATGCATCCAGAGCCCAAGCCAGGAGCTGCCGCTGCCGTGCACCGTGTGGTGCCGCTGCTCGGCTCGGCACCCACGGGACACCAGCCGGCGTCTTGCCTCGGGCAGAACAGCTCCGGTGCGGCTCCGGGTCCCCGATGCTATGCTCGACGCGCGGCTGGCAGGATCTTTTCAGATGCTTTTCAGTCGTCCCTAACATCTTCATCCTCTGCTGATCAAGGTGCCTACGGGGCTCACACCGAAGCGTCACTGCTGGCCTTTTAACGGGAGCCAAACCCGAGGGCGCTGGGCTGCTGCTGCCTGTGCATGGGAACAGGGGGNGTTGGGGGTGGCTGTGACACTGGCTGTGGCTGCATATGCCACGGTGTCACCGCGAGTGTGGCACAAGGCGAATGCCACTCCGTGTGTGTGCTGCAGGGTTACTGAGCGCTCCTATTAGCTATTTATTTAACCTTGTTTTGGAGGCGGGTGAATTCCCTTTGCAGTGATGCGAAGCTTTATTGCCGCCAACCCATAAATCAGGGAGATTCGCTCCTCTGAGATGCCAGAGGACTGCAATTAGCAGCTCTCCAGCTCCGTGCCCGACCCTGTGCAGGATGCCTTCCCTGCCCCAAGGGGGGCATCAGGCCTGAGGGGAGCTTCCTGTACCCCAGGGGAGGCTGGAAGGAGGTACTGGGAGAGCCCCCCAAAAATCTAGAGGTGTGGGCTGGAGGGACGAGCCTGGGAGAGGCCCCCATGGCAGTGCAGTGTCCTACAGGTGGCTGCACCCTCACACATGCACAGGGTGTGTGTGTGAGGGTGCAGCCACCTGTAGGACATCAGCACTGACCCCAAGTACAGCCAGCACACCCCAAAGTAATGGGGGTGTCTCCGTTGGTGTATTCTGACCTGCAGTGAGACGGGAAGAGATCTCCCCCCATCCTCCACAAAGAGCATCACTGAGGGTCCCAGGTTGGATGCAGCTGGTTCTCAAGTTTGTAGGCAGCACCAGTCCCCCCAAGAACATGAAGCAGAGCCCCTGGAAAGCAGGCAGGGAAGCAGCCCTCCCCCTCCCCTCATTTGGCACCTGCATCTGCCAAATCCATCTTTCAGGTGAGTCCAATTTTCCTTCTCCTTGAAGAGGGAGACTGAAACACCACTGCCAGGGAGCTGAGCTAAAGGGGAGCTTGGGGACATGCTGGCCAGCCTCAAAGTTGTCAGCACCACAGGAAGGTGGTGGAGCACCCCATCCCTGCTGCAGTGGTGTGGGCTGGGTGGCTCTGCAAAGAGAGAGGTGATGCTCATATGGGGACCACCTGGGCTTATCAAAACCCCCACACCTCAGGGAGATGGAAGGTGGAGGATTTCCCATGGAGAGGACGTGGCTGGCTGGGAGGCTGCCCAAAGTGTGGCAGTGGGTGCATCACAGATGGTGTGCCCATCCCGAGTCAGATGGGGATGGCAGTGCCGGTGGCATGCCTGGTAGTGAACCTCCTCTTGTGACACCCCAGGGACAAGGATGGCTGCTGCTATAGGGCACAGCCAGCAGCTAATGAACCGTGGCCGGGGTAGGGAGCGGCACATAGCTTGCCGCCCGGGGCTGCCCCCACGCTGCCTTGGGAGGGAGCGGGAGCTGTCTCCGTTTCCAGCTCAGCAGCCTGCAGAGAGCTCCCATTTTCCACTTTGTTAGCCTTGCCGCTGGAGCGGCAGCCCGCTGGCGGCGCGGGGCACGGCTTCCCTGTCCAGCCAGCAAGAGGCTCTGCGGTTCCCAGCTCGCTGTGGAGCCCGGGGCTGTTCGCCACCACAGTGGGCAGGAGGGGACGATGGCTTGGTGAGTCCTGAGATGCAGCAGGAATGTTCACCTGCAGACAGGCACATCCATCCAAGCATTGCCCCAAGGACGGAAGAAACTGTTGGGCTGCACCACAGCATCATTGTCACGCTGTGCCAGGAGGTCTGGTGGACTCAGCAGGAGGTCCAGTGGCTTGTCCTGGGCACAAGCCCTTCCCTGACATAGGGATGGGAGCAACGGGGATGAGCTCAGTGCCCCCAAAGGGCCAAGCAGAGGGGAAAGAGCTGCAGAGAGCTGGGCCTGTTCATCACGTCAGGTTTCAAAGGCGAACTTGGTGTAAATATTTCACCAGGACCAGCACAGAGCAAAGAGACAGCAGCAATTAGAGCTGGGCAAGTCTGCATGGAACAGTCAGGGGAGGGAGATCAAAGCCACCCGGTGGGAGCCCGGCCAGGAGCCCACCTGGGCAGTGTGTCCTCCCCAGGGATGGCTGTGTTGACCTGGGCACTGCTGTGCCCTCCTCCAGCATCTCTGCCAGGGGCTGGCACCATCTGCGCACAGCTGGGGACACCGAAGAGCTGCAGCCTGTGTCCCCAGCCCTGCAGGGAGCTGCTGCCCAGCTGAGCACTTGTGGGTGGGCATGGGGCTGCCTGCTGGAAGCTGTCCCCATGCAGCACCTTGCTGCTCCCCAGGATGGCTGGGCTCAAGATTCACCTCCACCTTCCATCCTGCCCTGCTCTGAGCTCACACAGCCATTGTCACAGCCCAGAGGGGTGGCAGACCCTACAGGCACAGAGTCCTTGAAGCACACACTGACCCCGAGCCCTGCAAACACGGTGCTGCAGGGCACAGGGTGGCACAGGGTGCCACAGAGCCAGCAGCTGCTGCACTGGGAGAGGCAGCGCTGCTGCCTGTGCTGCTGTTCATGCCCCCAAATTAAATGGAATAATTCATTTGCTTTGGCTTCAAAAAGGCATTTGCTGGAAGCCTTGTGAAGTGTGCCCAGGTCCTGCTGCCAGCCTGTTTCCTGGCACAGCTGGCACAGGCATGAAGGAGGTCAGTGGGGCTCAGTGGGGATGGGGGGCACTGGGGGGCAGTGGCAGGGTGACACAGGCTGTGCACACACACATACAGGGGTTCTGGGTCTGTGTGTGGGGTTGTGCCAGCACTGGGACATCAGCAGTTCAGGGGGACAGCAGATCTCCTCTGGGCAGTGGTGAGGCTGTGCTGGGGACCCTGCTTGCTGGGGCATCCCTTGCTCTTGGGGTGCCTTACAGCAGCCACTGACAGCTGTCTGCAACCCCCGAGCAAACCCCCTGCCTATGGTTTCAGCTCCTTTTAAAGCTCTCCTGTAAAACCTCCTGCTCTAAGGATGCCTTGGAGAGAGTAGGAGCAGAGCTGGTCTCCCTGCCAGGCACCCAGCCCCTCCTGGGGTATCCACCCTTGCCACAGGGCACTTCTGTGCAACTGGGACCGTGAACAAGCAGTGGGGGTGGTAGCTGCACTGTGCTGCAATCCCAGGGCAAAGGCTCCCCACACACCCCAGGGAACTGGGACCAATGTCCTCACAGGACAATGGTTGCCCGAGGGCAGCACCAGCAGCAGCGCCCTGCCCTGCCACACGGGGCTGGGGACGCTCCCTCCGGAGAACCAGTGAGCGTGGACCTGAAGCCAGAGGCAGGTTTCTCACCAGCAGCCCACAGCACATGCTGTGCCGAGCGGCGGGGTCCCGCACCCTTCCCCCTCGCCCCGAACAGGTTTCACTCGCCGGCACAGCTGCCACGTCCAGATGTTGCCGGTATTGAGGGAGGCAGGCTGCTCAGCCCACAGCTGCTCCCTGCTTTGCTTGCAATTGCTTTGGAAATATTGTGTGTGCTCAGCTCTTTAGAGCTAATCTCCATCCTCCATCCCGCAGCCGGGGCTGGGGAGGCAGCCCACGCCCCCTGGCTGGTGGGCAGGCTGGGGAAGGGGAAGGGGTCCCGCCAGCAGCCCCCTGTGGGGCAGGGCTGCAGTGGCCATG
>VXBZ01003452.1:364751-383635 GCA_013399135.1 Heliornis fulica
GGGCGGGCTGAGCACCACCCCAGCGATTCCCTCCCGCTTGATTGGGGCCATTAATCCTGCGCTCTCCGCCAACCTGACAGAGTCTGTAAGTGTCAGCGTGTGAGCGATCCGCTCGCTCGACACCATCCATCAGGCCCCTGGCAAACGCCGTGCGACACCCCCTCCCTGATTTATCTGAGGCCAATGGAGTCATGAAAAACAGCTGGTAAATCCTTCCCCATCAGCCGGCTGATTATTAATGCAGCCAAGTGTGGAGGCAGCGAGCGGTTTGGAGAGAGGGACCCGGCCAGCGCCGGTGAAAGGCAGCATATGGCCCATCCCGCTGCCCCTGTGGTGAGGGCTCTGCCTGCAGGATGCTGCCTGTTCCCTGCCGCGGTAGGAGCAAAGCCCTGCCTGCCCCTCGTGTGTGCAGGCAGTGATGCTGCGGCTGCAGAAGTGGCCCCTGCTCCTGCCTGCAGCTGCAGCTCCCAGCACGGGTGGGCAGGACACCCCCTGCCCCAGGATACTGGCTCTGGAAGGGGTGCTCAGCACCCCCTGGAAGAGCAAGACATGTTGTTCCTGCTGGGAAAGATGGCCCAGGGATGGAGAGGAAGGCATGCCAGGGTTTTTCCAGAGTGGGGGCAGGGGTGTGGTGTGGCAGTGGTGCAGGGGGACAGGGTTACCCAAAGGAAGGAGGGAAATCTGGCATCAGTGCTGCGGGCAGCCATGGAGACAAGGCATAGAGCCCCCGCACTGACTGCATCATGGGGGCATCCACAGCCCCCATTCACGGGTGCAGGATGCCCCCCAATCCCTGCCAGCCCCTGAAGCCCATCACATCCCCCTGCAGCACCCTACAGAGTCCAGGGACACCCAAACCTGGGGCCACCCTGAGAGGCAGCACCCCCCTGCAACCCCTCACAGTGCCATACCCCCCTGCACATCCCACCCCACACTTCCAGCCCTTCAGAAAACATCACCCAGGACCAGACAAGCCCCTCATCAGCTTTTTGAGCCCCTGTCACCCCGTTGCACCCCAGATGCTGGGGCCCAGCATGTTTCTCGTGCCCTGCAAGGCTGCCGTGCCCTCTGCACTGACGTAATGGCTTGGGGGGGAAAAAATAAATAAATAGTGTGAGTGGGCTGGAAGGAAGCTAGAAGCAGCGTTTTTGTGGTTGTGTGCCGAGCAGGTGCAGCTGACAATTAGCTATCTCTTCCCAGCCTCTTCATTTAGTTCCTCAAGGTTATTTTGAAAATTGAATATTCAATTAACGAAAGAGTGGCTTTGCAGGGCTCTCTGTGCTCCCTTCCCCGGGGCGGAGGCACCCTCTGGGGCAGCTTGGGAGGGGAGCGAAGGAGGAAGAAGCGCATCCTCCTCTCCATCATGGCCTCCTCCCCTCAGCCCCCCTCCCCAGCCACGTTTGGAGAGCTCTGAGCCCCAGATCTGCACTGAGATGATGAAGCAGCAGAAGTCATTGTGGTGGAAAGTAGGTGACGTTGAGTCACGTTCGAGCCTGTCGCAGAGGACGTCACGCTCCTGTCGCTTGTGAGCCTCCTGTCTGAAACACAACCTGCAAAAAAGCCCCTCACTGAGCTCTCTGACAGTGTCACCCTGTCCCACCCGTCCCCCCAAAGCCATAGGGAGGCATGGGAGGGAAGGGGAGCAGCTCCTCTCCTCCCTCCAGCACAACCTCTGTCCCACCCTCTGTTGTCTGTTCTATTTTCTTTTCTGCCACTCAAAATGCAGAATGATGATGAGTCTGGATTGCTGGGAAACCCTGGTGCTGCTCCACCAGTTCTTGTTACCATCTCCTTGCCAGTACCCAGAGTGATGCTCTCCTCCACCCACACCCAGCCAGAAAAGACCCTTCTGTTCCAAACACTCTTTGGGGTCACCCAGTGGCTCCCTCACAGCCCACTGATGGAGCAGAAGGTCCATGTGCTTCAGCTCCCCTTCCAGAGACTGCTCCTCTTGTATCCACTGCAGGACCAGAGCAGACTCTGCTCTCCTATAAAAACCTCAAATGAGCCCCTGTGCCCCACTGGGGTCTGCAGTGCACAGCCAAGCACTGTGCTGGGACAGTGACCCTTGGCTTTCAGCTCAAGCATGGCTGGCCATCAGGGGGAGGGACAGGCATCCCATGACTGGGGCAGCTTCATGGGCTGTAGTCCCGTGGCAGGATTTGGGAGTGATCCCACATCATTCCCAGCTTGTTTTATCTTAAACAAAGAGCCCTGTACAGCTAGGAAGTCATCAGCACCATGCTCAGATGGGTGGTGGCCACTTTTGATCCTTCTCATTGCTGGACTCAGGAAATCAACCTCAAAGCCCAACTGGGGAGGGGAGAGGTGGGCTCTCCACAAGCCCAGTGTGGGCCAGAGGGGAAATCAAGTCAGAGAGAGGAACCACAGCCCAGAGTCAGCAAACGGATGATGCTTCCCCCGGGGGATGGCTGAAGCAGATTGCCAAGGTGGCCAGTGCAGGTGGCAGCAGCGTGGGGACACCTCGCTGTAGTGATGGACGAGCACTGGCTCAGCCCTCTGCTTCCTCAGCGATTCACAGGGAAGGGATGATGGGAGAGGGTTGAGAGATTTATAACAAAATACTGCTCAGTGTGTGCTGGTTGGGTCCCAGAACTGCTGTGTGGACCCTTTGCAAGGAGGAAAGGTGCTCAGCAAGGACAAGGAGCCCCCAGTCCACTCTTTGCTGACCTGCAGCTGTTCTGCTGCAAGGTGTCCCCTAGCAAAGTCCCCATGGCTGTGTGACCATGGGAATGGTCCCATGACGAGAGCTGTATCCCCTCTGTGAGCCCAGCAGAGCTCTAAGCCCCTCCAACATGACTTTCTTGGAGCTTCCCAGCTTGTCCCAGCCAGTTGTACTCTCTGGGAATGGCAGATGTTACCTGGGAGATCCCACTGCCAGTCCTGACCCCTGCCTACCCCGTTTTTCCACCCAAACCATACAGGGACATACAGGGAGGGGACATTTTCCATTTCCAAAGGGTATATTGCCCAAATTAGGGATGACATATGCCATGGGGATGCTCTGAACCAGGTCAAACACCCAGCTCAGGGTTCACCCTGGAGCCTTCTCCTCTCTTTCTCATCCCCCTCTCCTCCGCCCCCCATTTTCTGTTCCCAAAGCCTCACTTACATCTTCCTTATTATCCTCCTGCCCGTGCTATCTGGGTCACCCTCCCCTGCCATTACTCCAGATAATTATGAGCTGAGCAGAGGCCACAGGCAGCAATCTGGCAGGCAGCACCTGCCTCTGCACCAGGGAAAGTGGACATCTCCTTGCCTTCCTCACACCCTTCTCTTCTTCTGGTCACTCAAGCCAACCCCAGCTCCTCTGCTCTTGTAGAAGACAGGCAAACTGGCAGGACTGCAGGCAGGCAGGGGGAAGGCTGAATCACAGAGAGAAATTGCACAGAAAGATGCTGGTGTTACCATGATCACACTGCCCCATGGAATGAGGGGTGCTTGGTAAGTGAGGAAAAGCCTCAGAAGACACTTTGGGAAATGGTCCTCACTGCAAAGCTCCTTCTCTGTTTGAGAAATAGCTGATCCCAAAGGCAGGAGGGCTCTCAGCCTGGCGCTGCCTGCATCGGTCTCCTGGGGTCCTGCTCACAGGCACGAACAGATTCAAGCCTCACCCAGAAAAAAAAATAAAATTAAATGGCACCATCTGGCACCCAGTGAGCTCTTCCCCCTCCTGTCAGTGGGGAGAGGGTAATCTGGGACAGGAACCAGGGCACGCTGTAGGAACGGGCCACCAGCCTGATGTACAGCGGTGGCCGGGCATGTCCTGCCCCCAGCCCGGCTCGGCACTGCCGGGTCGAGGGGAAAGACCTTCTGCCATGGCCAAGCCAGAGTCTGGGATCCCCAAAGGCTGGTATGGTCCTGTTACACCCCAGAATGTCCTGGGCAGCAGAGCTGGATGTGGATCCTCCCCACAGGCACAAGGCAAACCTTTTTATATACATAATTATATCTCCAAAACTGTCCCAGACTCCTCCCAGAGCTGATTTCAGCTCAGCTAAACCCACATGGAAATTCAAGATGCCCCATCCTGCTCCACTCTGCGGCCCAGCTGAGGTGCTCTGAACCCTGGGCAAGGCAGGAGCTAGTACAACTGGCATCGAGAGTAGAGGATGGAGGGGTGACCTGAGGTTATGGTCACTCCTCTGAAGGTTTAGCAGAAATCAAGTTAAAATAGAGGATGAGAGAAAAAGCGTATCCCTGGCGAAGCCGTGGGGAGGAGGCACCTGCTCCCTGCGATGGCATCAGGGTGGTTGCAGTTCCACCTCCGCAGGAATGCAAAACCATCAATTAGGAAATAACTGCCTCTCCTGTCCTTGTTAATCCCCTCCTCTCCGGGCTGTTATTTATTATTTATGGTGAAGGCACCCCGGGATGCACTGTCGGAGGGACGCCTGACAGGCTCAATCTGTACCATACAATTACATCCTCCTCGCCAGCTGGGAAAGCCCTTTCTCAGCTCCCACCACCCCCCCTCTTTTCTTCATCCCCTGAAGGACCAGAGCCAGGGGGGGACCAGACCCACCCCCACCAGCCCCATGGGTACAGGGAAGCCCAGGGACACACCCTTGGCCCCACACTGAGGGTGTCCTGAGGTGCTGGGCATGGGCAGCTCACACACCCTCCTCCCTTCACCCCCCAGTCCGGGCATAGCAGCGTCCTGTGATGAGCTGTGGGATGAGCTCCTGAACTCTTTCTCCCTCGGTTGNAAAAATAACTCCATCCAAGCTGCATCTGTTCTGGGGGCCCCGTGTGCGGCACGAATCGAAGCGCAGGCTCCCCTGGGAGCCCCGGGGATGTGTGTGCTGCAGCCACGTCAGCTCTTCGCAAGGGCTGCTAATGTCTTGGCTAACAAGCTCCCAGCTGAATGTGTCCTACACACACCTGAGGATGGAGCTGGATGCCTTCACCTCCTCCCTGCTCCTGTCCTCGGCCCAACCCCTTGGCAGGGCCATCACCTCCTCCACCACCTCATATGGGGACCAGAGCTGGGGAGGTGGGTCTGCATGGGCATCTCCTGGGGATGCGCAGGCATGACAGGGAGGTGTGACAGGGCTCAGAGGCTGGGCAAGCATCCTGGAGCATCACACTGGCACTCAGGGAGGGTGTGTGTGTGTGTGTGTGTGTGTGTGTGTTGTGACCTGTGCTGTGGTCAGGAGTGTCCAGCCAGTCCCTGCACCATGTGCTGGTCATGTGTCACATGGGATCGACTGTGTGCTCGGCACATACGTGTGTGCAGGTGTGTCTTGCCAACCCATGTGCACAGTCACTGACCCTCTCTTGAGAAACACCCCAGAGACCTGCTGGTGTCCCTCAGCTGGGCGAATCCTTGGGACACCAGCCACCCACAGGAGCCCTGGACCCCAGAGAGGTTGTGGGGTGTCTGCTGGGTATGTGTCAGGGTGTCTGGTGCACGATTTGCCTCCAGGAGCTGCTAAGTTCCTGCCCACGATCCTTTTTGCGGCCCCAGGTTTGGTGGTGATGGGTGGGTCCTGCCTCCAAGAAAAGACAGTGCCCTGGGGCACAGAGTGTCTGCGTGGGCAAAGGCTGCAGCTCCAGCTGCAGTGGGCACTGCAGGCCAGCTCCGTAATAGCAGCCTGAGGACAAGAGGGACAAAAATAGCCCCGGTACTGCCTCCCACGCTCCAGTCTGTGGGGAAGTGGCGCTTTGCCACCCCAGCCCAGGTGGTTATTTTTAGGATGTCACCTTCTTGTTTCTCTCATGGGTGGCTTTTATAAATAGCCGGTGGCAATGAGCGGCTACAGTGCCAAGGCAGGAACTCGATGTGCCCATGCTGGGACGACCTGCCTCACCTGCCCAGCAACTGCCTGGCCCTTCCTGCTTGCTGATGCTTGCTTGCCTCCTCCTCTTCCTCTTCTGAGCACAGATGGTACAGACAGAGCTCAATCCCACCACCCAGCTTTCCCTGTCAGCCCCCAAGGGCTTGGGCACATCTTCCCCTTTGTGCTTGTCTGGGTGCTCCAAACACTGTCGCTCCACCTTGGGCACATCATCCTCTGGCTGCTGCCTCAACATCTTCTCCATCCCTGATCCCATCCTCTGCTCTGGGGAACCCTAAACCTCATCCCTGAGTTCCTTGTGGGGTCCAGCCCTTACTCCCCTGCAGCTGTGCTCCTTCCCCTGTGTCTAGAACATCCTTAGGGGCCCCTTATCTTTCTCCTCCTCTTGGTCTCCAATTTATGTGAGTAGCCACCCCCCCCAGGCATCCCTTGCCCAGCAGTGTCTCTCCGGCACGGTTTTGCCCAGTGCCGGCTCTCCGCGGCCGTGAGCGCTGCAGAGTGGCGGCCGCGGTGTCATAATTAGCCAGGTACAGCAGGAACACACTTGCAGCCTGACAGCTCTTCTGGAGTCGAATGGGAGCCAATTAATCTAATTAAAGTGGCCGCTGGCTCGTTATCCCTGCACAGCTCACAAGGCTGCAAAGTGCCCCATTCTCGACGTGTCCCTGCCCATGAGGTGGACACAGAGACACACAGCTCCCCTCCTCCATGGCTCCAAGGTGCCCAGGATACCAAGGAGCCCAGGGGCAATTAAGGAGTGACTCTGCCCCTTGCACCCAGAGGTGCCAGCACATGGCTGCCACCCACAGGAGTGGGATGCAGGCAGTGGGATGCAGGGAGCAGGATGCAGCGGGATGCCCCCGAGGATGCCACGGCAGCTGGATTTACGTGCCATGGGGTAGCAGTGCCAGCCATGCCATCAGCCCCAGCAGCGGCCCGTGGTGCCTGGCGCTGTGCCACGTCCCGGCGAGGAAGAGCTTTGTTTCCCGGTGCCAGAGCAGGTCCTGCCGGGCGGCGTGGCAGCATCCTGCAAGCTAATTATGAGGCAGGCCGAGGAGGAGGTCTGTCTGCACAGGTGTCTGTCAGCAGGGCGCTGGCACTCATGCCGCCTAATTAGACACCCTGCCAGCCTTTAATGAGAACAAATGAGAGGCCAGCCAGTACGGGGCTGGGCCGCAGCATCCAGACCCCGTCCCACGTGCTGGCTTTGGCCCAGTGCCCTCAGAGATCGGGCAACTGCTCTCATCAGGGCATGGGGTGGTGGGGAAGAGCTTGCCTGGTCCCACCATGAACCCCTATAGAGTTCTGCACCAGCTGGCAGGCCCTGAGTCATGCCTGTCCCCTTACCCCCTCACCAAGTCCCTTCGGGAGCTGGTGGCTCCACTGCCACAGGTGCCCCTAAAGCAAGGTGCTGCCTGCCTTGCTGAAAAGCAGGTTGCTTGATGCCCAGCCCATCTATCTCCCCATGCAGGCTGAGACTCCAGTTATCCTCCTGTCAGACCAACAGCTGCTGGTGGCCCATGGAACATCCCAGGGCATGCAGATTGTGACCCTGTCACCTTCCCTGGCAACACCCACCCAGTTGCACCTTGAGACACCAAAGGCCTCACTGTGGTGCTTTGAGGCTGTGTGCAAGCAGCATGGTGTGCTCGGGATCTCCATGAAGCTCTTCCACATCTCCCTGTAATCAAAGGCTGGTGGCCTGGGCCAAGCATGCAGCGGTCTGGAGCAGCCCATCCCTGCATTCTGAGCTTGGGCACAGGCAGGATCTCTTGTTGGAGCAGGGAGATGAATGGACTGGGTGGCCAGGACAAGTTGGGAGCTCCAGGCATGCACCAAAAGCCTCAGTGAGGCTTTAGGAATAGATCTCAAGACACATGTACCTTTGGAGAGGAAAATTTAACCCAGCAGCAGGACCTCAGGCAAGGCTGGAGGCTGCAACAGGGCCAAGCAAGCTGGAAACAAGGCACAGGACAGTGTGACAGGTGAGGACAAAGTTGCCAGGACAGCACTGGAGCCACCCCAGCCCCGGTTATAAACTCCTTCTGCAAGTAGATGTGCACGCCAGCGGGCACCGGGGCACTGCGGCAGGCGTGTGCCCGGCCTAGGAAGCACGGAAAGGAGCCCAGCCGGGCTGGGGGTGGGGGCGGCAGCCCCCCGTGCAGCACGACGGCTCTGCAGCAACCCTATAAATAAACACACCCACACGCCACGGCGCACACGCCGGGATGCTGCGGGGAGGCGAAAGCCTGCGGCTCCCGGCGGGCAGCGGGGAGTACTGGGACAAGACCGATCCCAGGGAGATGCCCTGTGGGTATTAGGAAACGTCGCCTGCCAAAGGAGCGATGGGGAGGAGGACAGCTGCTCCGGGAGGGCGTGGGCAGGGCTGGGGCGGCCATGGAGCCCCACGCGGGGGGTGTCTGGAGTAACGCAGCGTCTGGAGGTGAAAATGGGTCGTTAGGGGACACACACGCCCCCTCACCCCTCTGTAGGTACACACCCAAGTACATGCACTCCTGCATCCTCCCCACGTGAGTGCACACACACGCTGCCATCCCTGCGTGCCTGCAGACTCCCCCCTTACCCCTGCCTTCATCCCGGTATGCACCCCTCAGCCTTTGTCCTGGCCTGTGCCCCCCCATACTCACCCACCTCAGCTTCTCCTGCATTCATACACACACACCTCCACCCCTCCTTCTGCACACACCTTGGCCCTCACACACCTCTGCCTGCTTGCGTGTCCTTCCTCCCCATGCACATCCCCACCAAAAATGCCCCCCAGCACCCGGGGGTAGCAGCCCATCTCTACAGGGCTCTGCCTCCCCAGGGCTGGAGAAGGACATCTGGATCCATGCCAGCACCACTCTGCCAGCCTGGCTTCTCCCGGCAGGCTGCCGCCACGCCGCGGCTTAGAGAGGTTTAAGGGAAAGGCCGGGAGGTGCCGGGTCAGGGGCCATGGCCAGCCCCACCGTGCTGGGCAGGGGGGGCTGGGATTTGCTGGAGTGCCAGGCAATTTCCCTGCCGCCCCACTCTGTCCTCTCGTTTTCACAGCGGGGTCTGAGTGGTTGATAGGCAGGTTGGTATCGCTGGCACAGTCCCCCGCCACTCCACTGCCGATGCTCACCTGCCTCCCAGCCCACCCAGTGCCTGCTGGCTCGTTCACAGGAGGAGGTGGATGCAGAGTAAGGGACTTCACTGTGAATTTGCAAATCTTTGGGGTCGGCAGGGGCCTCGAAGTGTCACCAGTGGTCCCAGCGCCATCCAGAGACAGCCCAGTGCTGTGGCTGTGCCGGACACCCTGTGGCACTGGCTGCCGTGTGAAGAGGGGGAGGTGGTTGCAGGGGACCGTGATGCTGCGAGTCCCCTCCAGCCAGACACATACCAGATACCAGGGAGCCATCGGGGCAGAGGTGTGGGGCGGGCGGTGGTCCTGTAACCTCAGGACCCCTTCAGCCACTTTCTGGAGGGGCAGGGCCCTGGCCTGCAGGGATGATGGAGCAGATGATGCTCTTGGTCTGAGGCGAAAGGCAGAGAAGAGTTGCCATGGAGACCAGCTATGTCATTTTAAGGAGGCACGGAGGCATTCACACCCTTCCCTCTCGGATGAACCCCAGCGGCAGGAGGAGAGTGGAGGGGGGGACACAGGATGAGGGGGAAAGGGGGCCAGGTAGTCGGCATCCCTTTAAATCCCAGGAGGGGCAGCTGGTCCCCAGCAGTGTCACCCCACACTGGAGCCGGCAGCAGTGCTGCAGGCAGGGCTGCCTGCTGTCCCCGGGGGCCAGCCTCCCTCGGGGACAGCTGGGAGCAACTGGTGGCACTGGGGCATCATTACAGCAGGAGACAGGAACCAGCCTGCAAAGAGCAGAGGTCAATACATACGCCCCCACTACAACCCCCCCCATTTTCCTGAGATGGGCTAGCCAAGGGGCTTGGGTTCAGGGTGAAGACAGCAATATCTCTGCTTTCTGGGTAATTTAAGCCTTAATTAAAATTAATTTAATTTTATGGCTTTATGTATTAGCAGCCCCCTCCCCTTCCCCACCGCTGGCTGGAGTGGGAGCACTGCTGCTCGGCCTTGGTGCCTGTGGGCAGCTCTGGTGCCTCTGCAGCAGACCCCTCCGCATCACCACGGCCCTACCACTGGCTCACATGGACCGAGACATCATCCACAGGGGGTGAGATGTAGCAGTACCTCCAAAGGGAAAAAAACAGCCCCAAAGATGGAGGCAAATTAAAGGATGCAAAGTGCCCCCCCGCCCCACCACTCCCCACTGCACCTGCCCAAGAAGGTGTTCAGGGCATGGCCTGGTCCCAAGGGGCAGCCATGGGGTCAGGGGCTCACTCCTTGGTGGGTGTTTGCTGCAGTCCCCTTTGGCCAGGAGCCTCCTGGCCCTCTGCGGGGTCCCACACAGCACCAGCACCCCGAGGCTGAGCAGCTCCAACATGCTGCCAGCTCTACCCGGGGCTGTCACAGCTCAGCGCTGTTGCTGTACAGATGGGACTGGAAGCAAAGCGGAGTAGCTGCACCGGTAAGTCGCTGCCCGGGAGGATGCCGGGTGCTGAGGTGGCTGCAAGCACTGCTGGTCAGAGTGCCATGGGCAGGGGTCTGCAGCAGTGAGGGGGGGGCACATGGCAGTGCATGCTGCCTGCATAGAGGGCAGCCCATGTGAGCTGCAGACAGAAATGTTGCCTTGCTGGGAGGAAGGAGGGCGGCCAGATTTGGCGCAGCTCAGCGGGAGGTGCTGGCACTGTCCTGGTGTCAGCATCATGGAGGCAGGGCACAGGGACCTGTGCCCCTGGCACATGCTTGCCCAGAGCAAGGGAACATGGGCTCAGGGCGAGGGGCCGTGTGTTGTGTGTGGTGTGAGGCGTTTACACACGGTGTGCGTGGTCTGTTCATGCAGCTGCAGAGGTGTGTGCAGGTACCGGCTGCGCGGGAGTGTGGGCACACGGAGCATGAAACGTGCACGTGGTCAGGCACAGGGCGTGTGGCGCACGGCCATGCTGTGTGTGCAGCATAACATGTGTGTGTGCAATGAGGCGTGTGCACACGCCTGCGGTGTGGTGCACCCACACTGATCTGCGAGTCTGTGCACACTCGCTGCGAGACGTGTGAACTGTGTGGTGCTGGGAGGTGTGAGCACACAGTGCACACTCACTTCGGGCCGTGTGAGCTGTGTGGAGCTGGGAGGTGTGAGCACACAGTGCACACTCACTTCGGGCCGTGTGAGCTGTGTGGAGCTGGGAGGTGTGAGCACACAGTGCACACTCACTTCGGGCCGTGTGAGCTGTGTGGAGCTGGGAGGTGTGAGCACACAGTGCACACTCACTTCGGGCCGTGTGAGCTGTGTGGAGCTGGGAGGTGTGAGCACACAGTGCACACTCACTTCGGGCCGTGTGAGCTGTGTGGAGCTGGGAGGTGTGAGCACACAGTGCACACTCACTTCGGGCCGTGTGAGCTGTGTGGAGCTGGGAGGTGTGAGCACACAGTGCACACTCACTTCGGGCCGTGTGAGCTGTGTGGAGCTGGGAGGTGTGAGCACACAGTGCACACTCACTTCGGGCCGTGTGAGCTGTGTGGAGCTGGGAGGTGTGAGCACACAGTGCACACTCACTTCGGGCCGTGTGAGCTGTGTGGAGCTGGGAGGTGTGAGCACACAGTGCACACTCACTTCGGGCCGTGTGAGCTGTGTGGAGCTGGGAGGTGTGAGCACACAGTGCACACTCACTTCGGGCCGTGTGAGCTGTGTGGAGCTGGGAGGTGTGAGCACACAGTGCACACTCACTTCGGGCCGTGTGAGCTGTGTGGAGCTGGGAGGTGTGAGCACACAGTGCACACTCACCATGGGATGTGTGAGCTGCATGGTGCAGTATGCCATGTGAGGCAAGAGGAGCACAGCTTGCAGCTTCATGCTCGAGGCCGAGGGTCAGGCTGCAGCGGTCAGGGATAGCGCAGAGAGGGATTCACGTGCTGGCACCCATGGAAATCCTGGATGGATCCAAATGGGCTCCAACTGCTATAGCTGCTCCCTCACAACCTTACTCCCCACTGTCCCTGACCCAGAAACTCAGGGGTCTCTTCCTCCCGGTGCCACTCAGCAGCAGCATCACCGTCGCCCAGCTGCCGGAGCCTGGCACGCACCCGCAGCCACCCGGCCGTGCGGGAGCGTCTCCTCCTGCCAATACTCCCACTCCCGAGACTCTACGACAGGAGAAAAGGGAACAGAAATTCACGTTTTCACATTTAGCTTCCTTTGTACTCAGCTAATTAGCGCCTGAGTCTGGTGATGTCATTAAAGCAGCACTAAGTCTTTATTGGGGTAATTTAATTTTCCCTTTCATATCAGGATGATTTCCTTTGTTGGGGTAGGTGCTGGGGAGGGGGAAGGGCCCGTGCAGACAATTGCTATTGTCAGGATAAATAATTCCCTGGTGGATTGACAAGGGGGGAGGTGGGCTGGGGGGCTGGGAGCTGTCACTCACATGGGTAGCAGAAGGAGCTGGCCATCCCCCAGGGAGCTGGCTGCCTTGGGGTACCTCTCCCCATATCGGGTGGGCTCCCCAAGCAGTGAGGTACCTGCCATGGTCCCTTTCCAACAACCTTGATATTCAGGAGGTGGGTAAAGTTGAGGGTCTCCCATACAGCTGCCCCACTTCTCCCAACCCATCACTATCCCTGTTATCGGCAAGCAGCTGGTGGCAACGGGGTAAGAGGAGCATTTCTGAGGCACCAGACACCCCGGGTGTCTGGACCCACTGGAGAAACAGGGGGCTGGGTGGGCAGCTGGGATGGGCAGGGGAGCAGGGAGATGCTGTCAGGGACCGGGAGTCCTCGCAGGGTTCTCCCACTTTGGGGTGCCCAAGTGTCATCCCTGCACTGGGGATGGTTGGAACTGGGCTCAGCCATACATAAAATATCCCCCCTCACCAGCCCCTCTTGGGCTCTGCATGTGACGTGGTGATGCTTGAGCACTCACTGCCACAGCAGCCTGGGCACAGGGAGGGGGAAGCTGGCATGGGGCAGTGTGTGAGAGCAGTAGCAGAGGAGGCTGTTCAGCACTGCACCTTCCCAGATGCCCTCTGAAACAAGTCTCCAGACCCTTTCCCACCCTCCCCTCAGCCCCCTGCCTCATGTTGCCCCAGGGAAGGTCCCAAACACAGGGTGCAAGGCAAAAGAGATGTCCCATGGGGTTGGAGCTCCCAAGGACTAGCTGTTTCCATGAAGACTATCTCTGGTAGCAGGTCCACATCCCATTCCTGTCCTGCTCACCACTCCCCAGCCCTCCCAGGCATGGCAGAAAAAGGTGGCTTGTCCCCAGGAAGCAGCCAGGAGATGAGACCTGTTGACATGTGCAGCTGCTGAAGTCCCACTACCCCAGGAACTTGGGCATGACTCACGGTAGGTCCCCAAATGGGCAACGCATGGGGCAGGTTGATGTGGGTACATGACCTGCCCGGGCAAAGCTGGTGGCAGCAGTGTCCTGGTCCAGCAGAGCACAGCCAGGTTGGGACAGGGGGCTAGTGTGATCCCAAAGCTCTAACTATAAGGTTTAACTCTCTAGACACTTCTGGAGGAGGAGGTGAAGCCTGAAAATGGGGAGTGATGTGCCCTGGAAGAGAGGGTGATTATGGGGACCCATTTTCCACCCACCCCCGTGTCTATCTCTAGAAGGAACCGGGTCCTTATAACCCTTCTGGAGCCTGTTCTGCAAGTCCCACCTCCCTGAAGCCCCCTGAGTGCCGCTGTGGGGGAGATGGGCTGCAGAGGGGAACGTCACACCTGAAACACAAACACCAGCTTGTTGGTAATTAGCAAACATTTCAAGAGGAATGATGAGAAGCCAGTGACAGGCAGGCGGGTTTCTATTAAAAGCTGCCACGTGTGATCCTTCCCCGAGCCTGCCGGCCCCTCCTTACCTGGTGCAGGGGAAATCAGATGCAAACCTGACATTAATGCAACGCTCAGGGTGAGCTTTAATTGCAGCCACGGCAGGGGCAGCGCAGCTGGGGGACAGCAGCAGGGACGGGGCGTCGGGGTGACGGGCGCCCTCGTCTCCTGCCGCTGGGAGGGGAGCTGCCCGGTGCCTTTGGGTGCTCTCCTCCCATCACCCTCCTCCCCGACCTTCTCGCAGAGGGTGTGAGTCACGAGGCTCACTGAAGTGAGCACTCGGCACCCCGCGTGTCTCCACACGCAGAGGCACTTGCTTAAATGTTAAGGGCTTGTTTGCATCCCCTGGAAGGGAAGCGGGAGCTGAGCCCCAGTTTGCCGATTGCTCCTCCGCGCCTTCCGCAGCCAGGGGGCCAGGGATGTGCTCATCCACCCGGGGAAGCATCCTCAAACAATCCCTCTGTGCTCTCAGCCCCCAAAATGCGTCTTTTCAGCATCATGTGGTTTTGTATTTTAATATTTTAATTATTTTTTTGCCTAAAGATTTTCCAAAGTATCCTAAGCATGACAGAGGGTGCATCCAAGGCATTTGAGAAGGTCCATGCATGGCCAGGGCAGCACCTACGTGGTGGCCTCAGGGCTCATACACAGCTCTGAAGTGGGTCCTTGTCTCAGAGCTGCAAACCAAGCCCAGGAGCAGCCGGGGTGTGCAGTGCTGGGGCAGGATGGACTTGGGCCAGCACCATCCAGGCAGAGACTCGATGGCTATGGGCTGGTAAGGGGGAGATTTCCACAGAGCAGGGGCTGAGGGTGGATCCACTCAGCAACACATCTTGTGAGCGACAGGAGCCAGGAGAGTAACCTAGTTCTGGCTTTATGAGATCGGCTCCCCCGATCCCCACTCCGGGAGATGAAAGTGAGTAATTACCGTCTGACTCGTCAGAACAGAGAAGGAGAAGATCAGCCAAGCCCGCCAGCAGTCAGGACCATCGTTCTGCAGGCTGGTGAGCATCTCCTGCCCCCCCTCAAGGTGTGAGGCACAGTGTCCACGTCCCTTGCCATCATCTCAAGGTGAGGGCTCCCCTTGCTTTATGACTGCAGCTGGCCTCACCACCTTCACACCTCACTCCCAACAGGTCCACCCAGACAGCAACCAGCCTGGAGCAGAAGCAGGGTGAGCAGTGCCCTCACCTGCCTCTCAGCATAGTCCTCTTCAGAGTGATTTGCTGACCAACAGCAAGGTTTTGCCTCTAACAACAACTGGTAATGCCAAATGGGGTTTTGCTTTGTCTCCTGCTGTCCTGAGCTTGATGAAGAAGATGGGTGCCCCTCAGCTGAACTCAACACCTTCTGGGAGGGACATAGGTTCTTTCTTAGAGCATCCTTGAGGAGTTTCTAGCTGTGGTTCTGACAGGATCTAGCACTGGGTTCAAGAGGTCCTGTCCACCCTGTCCCCTCTGTCCTGCCTGTGTGGCTGTGGTCCTCAGTCAGCTGAGACCCCCCAACAATGCAGCTGAGGCCTCAGTTTAGAGCAGTGGGATGATGTCATGGAAAGGCAAAGAGGTGCCCCCAAGGACAGTGGTGACACCTCTACCCTGTTACCACTGCAGAGGGGACCCAGGCCTCAAAGGCACATGTAGCTGTACCAATCCCACCGCCCCCAGGAAAACCCCAGACCAAGGATGTTTCAGGACAGCTGGGGACATCACAAGGGGTTATTCCCCGAACCAGTCAGTCAGGGGTTCCTGTGGGGAGAAGGCCTGCAGGGATACACCCGGGTCTTGGCATGGAGCTGGGGACTCAGGTCCAGCAATATCAACTCCTTGCTGTCAACTTCTGCTAGCTGGATCTGCTCTGGACCTTCTGGGTGGTCTCCCAGGGTTGAGGGGTTTTTCCAGTGTCCCCCATGGGTGGTGACACCCTCTCCCCATGCCCTTGCACCCTCTATCTCCTGATGTTAACCAGCTGTCCATGTGGCATTAAGCATCACCCTGAGCTTCAAGAGCTTGTTCAGTTCTTTAGCTGGCACACAGGGAGGGGAGTCCAGTGCTGCAGGTTAGGCCTGGCTGCCTTGCCCCTACTTTGGAGTGCTCCTCGGGGCTGTGTCCCTGACTGTCCTGGCTGCTGCTGCTGCAGCACCGTGTGGGCCTGGAGCCTCGTCATCACACCTGCTTAGAGTCATTTGTACCTTGTCCCTCTAGTCATTGCTTTAGTGCTCTTCTTCAGACTATGGAAGTACAGGCAGCTGCCACACTTCTCCACTCCTTAATGTATTGCCTGGTTTGTCTGGCTTCCCTCGAGGCTAGAAGTCCCTGTGCCCAGGCAGCATTTCCAAGCTCTCCTCCTGCCCGGTGTCACTGCTCCTTCCAAACATGTTTCCAAGTTGCCCTTATTTCTGCAGGAAGAAAAACTCACACTTGTTTTCCCACTGATACACTCCTTGCTCAACCCACTATATTTTTAGTCCTGGGGCACATACAGGGGCTGCCTTGGACACCCCACCCCAGCTCCTGGACCATGGTGACCCCATCACCATGAACCCACCAAGAGCTGTTGCTGGTGCCAGAGGACCACCATAGCTCTGCCTCAGTGCCATGTAGGCTCAACCAGTTATTCTGGAGCATCCATGACAGTTGTCCCAGACCAGGAGGTGCTGGGGTGAGTGACACCAGTGGCACAAAGGTGACTGGGAGGAGGCTGACCCGGCATCAATGCTGCTGGAAGAGGCAAAGGGAACCAAGGTTGGGGGATACAGAGTGATCTTGACACAGATAAAGGGATGAGGAAGATGATGAGGGGTCGTCATCCTATCACTGGTGTGGTGGAGCAGGCTGTTGGGACTCCCCCCCACTGCAGCTCTCTGCAGAGGGGCCCTTGAGTGCATGCAAGCGAGGAAAGGCAGGGAAGGAGAGGGGGGGAGAGAGATCTTTTCATCTAAAAGGTTACATTTGTCCTACTTCCTCCCATCTCCAGCAATTAACTTGAAGGGAGACATCACTGCTAATTGAGCAGTGAAGATCAGGAGCAACAATTACGCCTTTTGACAAGAGACAGCACAAGAGGGACTGCTCCGAGGCTGAGAATGGTAGGGAACGGTTTCTATGGCAATATAACTTTCCTCTCTTCCTCTCCAGCCATAGAAATGATAAAAATGTAGATTTCTCCCTGATTAATGATTTAATGAAAATAAAGAAAATTCTTAAAAAAAAAAAGAAAAAGGAAAAAGCGAGGACAGGGAGTTGGGGGGGGGAGAAAAAAATCGATAGGATGCAATGTTTAGCATGAGTCTGTGGCTGTGGGGAGAATCGATGTCCTTCTCCAGGCTGGACGTGGTGAAATCTATTACAGCAACGTGCTGAGGGCTCACAGCGGCCCTGCCATTTGGTAATTAGGCAGCAGGCTCACACGGGGGGAACGTGAGGGCTATATTCAGATCTCTGATCAAAGGAGCTGCCCATCAAAGAGCTCCTCGCGCTGCCTTCTCCAGCAAACCTTCACGCTCGCTCCACGTCTCTCCTGCCTTCCCCCAGATTTCCACACTCCTCTCCGGAATCATTATTTTTCCTTTTAATTATTTGACCCATTCCCTGTGTGAGGGGGCTGGGAAGGGCTGTTGGGGTGGTGAGTGGCAATGCCATGGTAGCTGCCAGTGTGGTGAAGGTTCAACCGGTCGCCGAGATGGCTCTGAGCCGGTGGCAGGGGATGCCGGCGGAGATGCTGGCAGCTGCCTCGGGTGCTGTGACACGATGCATCTCCTTTCCTGCTCCAGCCACAGGGAAAATGGTGAGGAGGAAGATGAGGATGAGGAGGCTCAAGCCTCACTCCTTTGGGGGAAAGGCCCGGGCACGCAGCAGCTTGGGGCTGTGCATAGCCCGTTGCTCAAGGCATCGCAGGGGCCATGTCCATCCACACTGGGCAGCAGCAGGGCTGGGTGAGCCAGGAATGGGGGTGCAGGCAAAGCTCTTTGGAAGCCCTGTGCTCCCCCTCAGCCCCCACGTCAGCACAAGCTGCTTCTGTTTTCCAACACATTCTGCAGCCTGTCTACTCCTGCCTCGAACAAGCAGGTTTTGGATGGGCTGGGTGTTTTTCCTTTACAGGGATGCTTTAGGGTGCAGGGAGGTGGCTGTGGGTGGTGGGACCAGATGGAGCACCTCTGCCAATGTAGAGGAAATGCTGCAGAGGGTTTGGGTCAGCTGCATGAGTGTTCAACCAAACAATCCACAACAGACTTTGACAAGCAGAACCAGCCCTGCAGAAGACCCCAGGCAGAAGGGGGCTAGCCAGGAGCTGCAGCCCCTCTCCTTCTTCAGCCACTCCCTCAAGCCCAACCCAGGGCACAAGCTGCTTTCTGCCACAGGGACCATCCTGGGTGCCTCCATCCCCATCCTGGCAAGCCCCCCCACAGGGGTGCACCATCCCCATGGCACAGTTTGCCAGCAGCCCTGCACCCTGCCCGCTCCAGCCCCAGCACACGTGTCTCCAGCCCAGCCATTCCGTAGGGGCAGAGCTTGGGTACACGGAGAGACTTTCCCACCTCCTCAGTTCCTATTTTATTGCCAAACTGAAGCATAAAACACACATAAACAAATCTAACGGCGAGAAATGGGTTGCTATCAAATCAACAAATTAATCTAATTATAGGGCTGATTAAATCGTATCAGATAAACCAGCGACTCCTTCCCAGCACTCAGCAGACACGCAGGGAGGCAGCTCTGTCTGCCAGTCCAGACGAGCCGTGGCACGGGCAGGGTCTGGGCACCCAGGGCTGGCTGCACGTTGGCATCACACCAGCATCCCTGACACAGTGGGGGAGCACTGAGCCCCCTCTTCCCCGTGCCTCACAGGACAGCCCAGCACAGCACAGCCCAGCACAGCCCAGCACAGCCCAGCATAGCACAGCCCAGCACAGCCCAGCACAGCCCAGCATAGCACAGCCCAGCACAGCCCAGCCTGCTGCGGTGCAAATCTGAATGGCAAATGCAGATGCAAAGTACATGAATCCTCGGGATTAAAGATGCAGCTCCAGCCTGAGCAATGTATGCGGGAGCCGTCTTTGGAGCGAGATTGCTTAAACCTAAGCCTGCTTTAGGTATTTGAGGAACAATTTTATCGGTGCTGTTTGCAGAGCTTTGCCGGGGCTGTTCCCAGCTCTCCGTGTGCCTGCACATGCCAGC
>VXBZ01003452.1:390156-400160 GCA_013399135.1 Heliornis fulica
TGCACCTGTGTGTGCACTCACTGAACGCAGCTGGGTGTGCACATCTGTGTGTGTGCTCACTGAATGCAGCTGGGTGTGCACACCTGTGTGTGCTCACTGAGTGCAGCTGGGTGTGCTCGTCTGTGCATGCACACAGATCATAGGTGCGTGCAGCCGTGCATGCACACAGACTGCAGCGGGTGTGCACGGCTGCGGGCACACACTGAGCACGACCCTGTGAATTGCAGCACCCGCACAGGACGTGTGGTGGGGAATGGTGCAGGTGTGCTGGCACAGCCTCCCCCTCCACGTGTGTTCGGTGCCACGAGCACAGGCAGTTCTCTATCTAATTGATCAATTAATTATCCCCGGCATTCAGCTGCATATCGGTTTTAGATGAAGGGATAGGCTAACAAGCGGATTAGGCATGTGTGTCTTCAAGAGAGCAGCGAGAAGGAGACGTGGGAGGAAGGAGGAGAGATGGGAGATAGGCAGATGAGAATAAGGGCCCCTTGCTCCTGCAAAGCTGCAACAGGGAGCTGGACCTGGCACTGGGGCACAGCTGCAGTGAAGCTGAGGACGTTTGCAGAGGATGATCTAGAGAGGGTGCTGAGGCAGGAGGAGGATGCTGTGGCATGGAAGGGAGCTCCAGAACCACTGCTGTCTTGTGCCCACCATGGTCTGCAGACCTGACTGGACTCCTCCTTTCTCCATCCTCTTTGGCCAGAATGGCTGGGGCCAGTCAGGGATGGCTCCTGGGTGCTCCTGGTCCCTGTGGGACACAGGTCTGGGCAGGCAGTGAGCACCATGGCCCTGCATGCTGGGGACCACAGGCAGCCCTGCTGCATGTCCTGGAGCCTTCACATTTTTCTAGGAAATTTGACACCCCTGAAGTGCTGCAGTGGAGCAAACCACAGGGGGCTTTCCACTGGAAGAAGGAGGGCACTGGTGCCAGCCCCATCTCCTCCCGCACCTCCCCCGAGTGATGCCTGACAGTAGCGAGCCCCTAGGGATGGCCCGAGGAAGTGGCCGCGGGTGTCAGCCATCCCACCCTGCATCGAGGCTCATTAACGTGACAGGCTGTCACTCAGGCTGCAGCCAGCCCCGGGGGCACTCTGGAGCTGCAGGGACCCCTGGCACCGTGGGTGGGTCGCAGAGCCTTGGCATCCCTCATGCACGCTTTGCATCCCATGGGGATGGAGGAGCAGGGCTGTACACCGTCACAGATGCCCAGGTACAGTGTCACCCTGTAGGTCATAGGGGGCTACGGTGGGGGTTGAAACCAGACAGAGCACATGAGCAGGGGGAGGCAGCCCTGCGTGCTGCAGTCCCTGTCTGCTGCACTGAGACTGCAGCCCCGGAGCGCCTTGTTTGCTGCCAATCTGCGTCAGGCGCCGATCCCCACCTGTCAGCACCGGCTATGACAGTCCATTAATGACCGTCGCGGAGCGGGATGGCTCTGCACGCAGGGCAGGGATAATTGTTTGACTTTCTTTACTTCCCATCCTGCTGTCACTTGCTCTTTGGAGCCCTGTCAACCACGCGGTTTTGTCCAGCCCCCACCCCCCACCCCGCAGCACCGCACGGCTCGGCGCACGCACGCGTGGTGTATCCCGCGAGCGTACACGTACGCACACACGGCACACACACACACAGCCCTTGGCCTGTGCCACATGCATGTCCCTGCAGACATGTACACACACATTCACATTCAGCACCCACAACACCCCCCGCGCTCGAACGCTCGGTGTGTTCAGCGTGCACAGGCGCATGCACGTGCGTGTTCAGCCCCGAGAGGTGTATGTCCATGTGCACACGGCCACAGTCAGCACCAAGGCACGCGAACACACCCGTGCCGTGCTCCCACACCCACACCCGTGCCGTGCTCCCACACCCATCACCTCCATGTTATGTGTGTGCGCTCGCCGGCAGGGAGCACACGCGTGGCCTTGCCTGGGCACGCGAGGTACTGACATGCCCCAGTGTTCTTGCCAGATGGGGACTCTGCCTTGTCCTGGCTGAGCTCCAGCCACCCCACTCAGCCCAGCACAGCCATGGCTGTGGTCCCAAAACCTGTCCAGGTTGGACCCCAGATCTACATACGCTGAGCATGCACAAGTATATGCGCAGCCACTCCGTGAGACTCATGTCCCACGGAGTGGGGTGTGGTTGGGGCTGTGTGGTAGGTGGTACAGCACCGAGGAGGAGGAGGAGGAGGAAGGCAGCAGTGCTAGACAAGGTTGCAGTGATCGTGCAGCCAAGGGATGGGCTGCCTGGCCACCGCAGCGCTACACAAGGAAGGCTCATTGCGTCTGCCGGGCTCCCGAGGGCAGAAAGCCTCTCCCTCGTTAGCCAGGACTCGCTTGCTGCTCTCGGGCTCCCTGCCCGATGCCTGCAGCCCTTCCTCCTCCCCGCTGTGCCTGCCGCTTGCCTTGGTGTAATTAAGGATCCAACGACCTTTGCCGGCTGCCTGAGACGCTGGAGCCAATGAACGGTAAGCGCCAGGTTACAGCCCGGCTGCAAATCCCTTTAGCAGACACTTAGGCAGGGCCAGTAGGGTGCCTGGCTGCCAGGGTGCACTGGTGCAGGCGGTGACAGCACCTTGGCCAGCTTGGCCATCTCCTGGGGACATCAACAGATCCCAGTCTTGACCCCATCTCAGTCCTTCCAGGACTGGCCTCACAAGCATCCCAGTAGCTGGTCATCATTGCAGGGGTCGCTCCAGCTTCCCCCATGTCTCCGTTTGCTCCCACGCGGGTCCCACAGAAGCAAAGCTGTGAGCAGCAGTAGGCCAAAAGCACTGGGACCAGACACACAGTCCCCAGCTGTGGCACTCAGGGATGGGCACAGGCAGCTCAGCCTGGGGCTGCAGGGAGGCTTGTCCCTTCCAATTGTAATATCAAAAGATGAAAAAGCCTGAATGACTGATGGGGCTGGAAGGACACAAATCAATAGTTGACACTGCGAACAATGTCTCCGCTCGTATTAGTGCCAAATTAAGCTGTTTACTCAAACTTTCCCCACACAAGGAGAAGCCAGGGCCGGCACAGGGAGCTGAAGATGGATGGCCAGCTCCAGGACAAGGAGATGTGATTTTTCTTGCCATGACAGACAGTTTGCAACAAGGACAGCCTTCCCCTCCCCACCTTTGAATTCGGAAGGTGGAGATGCAGCAAGGGAACCTGGAGAGCACCCAGACAGCAGGACTCTATTCAAGGCATGCTGCTTGCTGGGGCTTGGGGCTCACCCAAGCATCCTCCCAGACAGTGAGACACAGATGTCCCTGTTCCCTTCCTGGGGACACCTGAGATTGTGGCAGAGGCCACAGTGGCCCCACACTCCTACATGTCATGTCATAGAGACCAGATCAATCAGAAAAAAGTAGGCTGGACTCCCTTCCTGACACTGATGAACTGACTGGTATCTCCAGCAATTCTCTGTGCAGGGTTATGTCCATGGATGCCCCTGTAAGGGGGCATAAGTGTCCCTGCCCCAGGTGTTACTCTCCAGCATCTCTGTGCCAGGTGTTTATCTCCAAAGTCTATGACATTAAGCTGCTCCAGTCTTGCTCTGGTTCATGAGTGCCGCTCACTGTGCCTGAGCACCTGATGACCAGGACATACACAGATTCACACAATTGTAGGGCTTGGAAGGGACCTCCAGAGATCATTGAGCCCAACCCCCCCTGACAAAGCAGGTTCCCCAGAGCAGGTTGCACAGGTCGGTGTCCAGATGGGTCACAAATATCCCCAGAGAAGGAGACTCCACAGGCCCCCTGGGCAGCCTGTCCCAGGGCTCCCTCACCCTCATTTTGAAGTTCTTCCTCACATCGGTGTGAAACCTCCTGTGGTCCAACTTGTGGTCATTGCCCCTTGCCTTGTCCCCACAGGCCACTGAAAAGAGCTTGGACACCTCCCTTTGTCTCCCACACTTCAGATATCGATAAACATGGATGAGATCCTCTCTCAGTCTTCTCCTCTCCAGGCTGAACAGCCCCAGCTCACTCAGCCTTTCCTCACAGGGGAGATGCTCCAGGCCCTTCCTCAACCTTGTGGCCTCTGATGGACTCTCTCCAGGAGGTCCCTGTCTGTTTGTACCAGGGAGCCCAGAACTGGACACAGGACTCCAGGTGAGGCCTGACCAGGGCAGAGTAGAGGGGGAGGATCACCTCCTGTGGCCTGCTAGCTACAATCCTCTTAAAGCACACCAGGATCCCATTGGCCTTCTTGGCCAACAGGGCACCCTGCTGGCTCATGGCCACCCTGTCATCCACCAGGACCCCCAGGTCCTTCTCCGCAGAACTCCTCTCCAGCAGGTCATCCCCCAGCCTGTTCTGATACTTGTGATTGTTCCTTCCCTGGTGCCAAACCCTACACTTGCTTTTATTCAACCTCATCTGGTTCCTCACTGCCCAGCTCTCCAGCCTGTCCAGGTCTCACCCAATGTCAGCACAGCATTCCTGCATGTCCACCACTGCTCCCAGCTCTGGATCATCAGGTACTTTCTGAGAGTGAACACTATTCCCTCATTAACGTTGACAATGAAGATGTTAAAAAACACCGACCCCTGGGGAACACCACTGGTCACAGGTCTCCAGCAGGACTCTGCTCCAGTGATCACCACTCTATGTGCCCAGCCATCAGCCAGTTCTCAATCCACCTCACCATCCACTCATCTATCCATAGCATGCTCTGCATCCCCAAGTCCCTCCCCATGGCTGTGACATCTTCACTGCTCCCTACCAGCTGGTGAGTCATCAGCCAAGTACAAGCTTCCATCAAAATCTGAGGGAAGACCAAAACATTCAGTGAATCCAGGTCAAACCCTGCCAGTACAGAGATGGAAGGACAGTGGCAACATTTCCCAACCTACCAACTTCAACCTGTGCTCTCCCAAACTGACTCAATCCCTGGCTACCAGAGCAACACCCACCAGCCAGGGCATGCAATACCCTGCACCCTCTCGGTGCTGATCATCACCCCAGCCCCAGTGTGACAGAGACACATCCCAGAGACCAGAGGATGGCAGAGCCAGGAATGCTCCCTCCTCCTGAAGCGGTGCAGGCAGAGAGAGGGCAGTGGGCAGAGGCGGGGGCCAGCAGCATCCACCTCATGCCTTTTAATAAAACATGAATTAGGTGCCAACACATATTAGATTCACTTCCCCAGTGACAGGAAATCAAAGGCTTCTCCCATCTTTTCTAGAGGCGCGTTCCTGATTGATCTGGAAGAAGCAGCTCAGTGCGAGGGAAGGAGTCTATACACACCGAAACAGCTCTTTAATTTCTTAATTTAATATCTGACACGTAAAGATTCTCATTAAGCCAGTCAATGAAGCCTGGAAATACAATTTTCGTGCAAACTGTCGCTATCATAACTTACACGAAACTTCAGATGGTGCCCTGTAAGCGGTGTGATTAAAACCATTCATCTTCTCTGTCAGGCGCCCGCTCCCGCGCCCCCCAGCCAGCCCCCCACCCCACACTGCCCGTGCCCGCTGTGGCCAGCTGGGCTGGGCACCACATGGGGCTGCCACAGCAGTGGGCATCTGGATGATGCTCTGCAGCTGCATCCCAGGTTGGGTCCTGCAGGGACACCGGGGTAACACTGTGTGGACCGGGCAGTGAGGGGGATCCGAGCAGCGTGATGGACAGCACCCCACCAGGCACAGCCTTCACTGTGGGTCCTTGAGTCTTGAAATCACCACCCACACCCCCCCCCATCACTGGGGCATGCACAGGAGGGAGAACTTCCCGAAGATGTTAATTAGGTAAATTAATTCCTATTGAGTCGCAGCTCTTCTCTGCCTTAGAAGGGAAAAGAAAAAAAAAAAAAAAAGCTACTTACTTCAGTGCTGATTAAATCCCAAATATCGAGACAAGGATTAGAGCTGAGATTATTCCTTGGGGGGTCTCCCCCACCATGCAGAAAAGGGCCAGGGCTGCTCCCAGCAAGCACCTGCCTGGTTCCATGCAGAAACGCCAAGGAAGGGGCAAGGCTGGCACAGGGACATGAACCAGTGCCACCTTTGATGGACTGTTATTCCTCATATCCCCTGATACTGCCAGGACCAGGCAGAGCATGTGGTGGTTGGGTTTGTTCCTCTAGTGTATTTGAGGAAGAGGATGGTGAAGACACATGGCACAGGGTGTTGGGATCTCTGGCATGGTGGAGCCTCAGGATGCCCACCAAAACCACCTGTGAGAGGGAGCTGGGCAGGGGTCCCATCCTCACCAGGACTGGAGAGTGGATTACCTGATTCCTCAGGATTTTCTGCCTCTCTCAGCTCTTCATCCCCATCCCCTGACCCAGCTCTGCTGAGATGCTCACCAAGATGGCACTGCACACATCGCTTGTGGTGCTTGTGGAAAGTGAGTATCATACTGTGCTCCCACCCAGAGCACACAGCTGCACCCTGCCCACCCTCCCATGGGGATGTGGCACATCCCTACGGTGCAGATGGGTGCCCCAGGTACCCCAGCCAAGGTCCAGCCACCATTCCTGAAGGCTGCTCATGTGAGGAGAAGGCTGGGAAGAACCTCCAGCATATTCTGGGGTTGTGATAACTCCAGAGGTGTGTGCAGCTCAAGGGGGAGGACACTGGGTGGGAACCATAGGGGTGCCCCATCTGTGTCACTGCCCCCTGTGCTGCCAGCTTGGACCCCAAACTCTTTCTAGAGAAAATCCTGCCCTGAACAGCACGGTCACCCCCACACCAATCTCAACCATGCCATGGGGACGTACCCCATGGATCTGTCACACGGGGGACCCTGACCAGAGAGACCCTGTACCCCTGAGAGGGCATCTAGTGGTTGGCCCCCTGAGGAAGGGCTCTGGAGGACATGGCATCTGGTGCCTGCTCATCCTGCTGCCAGAGCAGCTTTCCTTGTCTCTCTTCTGCGTGTTATCTGGAGACGTCGAGCTGCCAGCTCCTGCCAGCGCTCGCGCAGCCTGACGTCGGTGCAGCTCGCGAGCGCGTGGCGTGTTTGATGTCAGGATTACCGGCTGGCTGTATTGTAAATGCTGAAATGAAATAAGAAGATTAGAGAAGAAAAGCGCCGCTCCGCAGCGGGCGCCTGCCGATTGCCTCCCGCTGGATCTTCTGCGGAGGATGGGGGGGGCGTGGGGACCCAGCCCGGTGGCAATCAGGCAGCAAAGACAGCGGTGCCGTGGAAAGGGTTAAAAAAAGGGGACAAACATCTTCCCCCCGGCCCTGTGATGGTCCTGCCTGACACCCAGGCATGAGCTGAGATGGGGCGAGAGGCAGGATGGAGCCCTTCCTGGGGTGCTGGTCACTCCAATGTCCTGCCTGGGTGCTGGGGATCAGCAAGCGGCCCTGCATCAGCCCTGTCTTTTCAGCCTCTGGAGTAGAGCATGGTGGGGCAGTGGGGTGGCACAGGGCTGGGTGGGTGCCCACAGCCTCACAAGGAAGCCAGGTGAGCCCTGCATCCCTGCCCATTGTATGGGATCCTTTCCTAGTGAATGGAAGGGGGGTCCGTGTTTGCTCTTGGGAGCTGGCTTTTAGACCAGCAAAAAGCTTGTACCTCCTCAGAGAAGGGTGATGTGGGGCTTGCCAGGGGAATTTGGGGGTCTCCAAAAACAAGCAAGTGCTTTCTTCTCTCACACTTGTGTGGCAGGACATCCTTGCCCATCCAAGCCCAGACCCATCAGCAGGCAGCTCCATGACTCTCCAGCACCCTCCTGCAGTGCCAGCAGACATGGTCCCACAGTCAAGCGCAGGAGTCAGAGGGGTTGGAGAGAGAGATGGGGCAGTGGTTGAGCCCTGCTGAGCCACTCTCCATCTCCCAGTGGCAACAACCCCCCCCCCAGGAAACTCTACCAGCATGCCAGCACCTGGCCCCATGTCCACTAGCCTCTGTGCATGACTGGTCTTTATTTTCAGCTCTGCCCCTGGTCTCAGCCTGGCAGAGGAGGAAGAAGATGAGGAAGAGGAGGGGGAGGCCACGTCATGCTGCCCACATCACTTCTGTGGGCACTGGGCAAGAGGGGCATGGGCAGCAGTGCATAGGGTCTCACACATGCAGTGTCACATAGTTCCTGGCAGGATAAGTCCTTGGCTCACAGCTCCTCCAAGCACCCTCCACATGATCCCACACTGGGATCCCAACCTGTCCACCCAGGAGTAATATAGGCTCCCCTCCCCACACCCCACTGCAGCATCTCCCAGGACTGCACATCCACCATCCCGGTGCTTCTCACACACACGAGTCCTCCAGCCCTGGCAACGCTGCCTGCCCACACAGGGACACATACATCCAAAGTGCCAATCACCTCTGGGGACTNGTGCTGCAGCCACGCTGGTACCTGCCTCCCCCTGTTATCTCTCACATCTGTTTCTAAGCAAAACATCATTTCAATCCATTTGGGAGAAGGTTTTTCTCCCCCCTGCTACCAAATGTTATTGTTTTTCCCAGCTCAGGAGCAGTGGCTTGGCACCTGCCTGCACCAGCTCTGCTCCGACACGTGTGGGCAAAGCCTCAAGCAAGCCCCTGCTCATCTCCTGCCTGCAGAGAGCAGACCTGGCTTCATCCCCAACTGGACTGGGGGGCAGAGGGGCTGGTACCCCCCCGAGGGAGGCAGTAGCTGGAGGCTCAACCCCCTTTCCGATGCTGGGATGGTGTCAGAAGTGCAACACACACACACACACACACACACACGTGAGGGGCTGCAGGGTAGGTGTCACAGACCCCTCACAGTGCCTTTGCATGTCCCCCATCACACAGGCTTTGCTGCCATCTCTGGGGGACCCCTCCAGGGCCAAGACCTGCAGTGCCCAGGGTGGGTGCAGACCCCCACTTTGTCCCCTGCACCACGCTGGATGTGCCAGGACAGGGGAGGTCTGGCTCCATCCCCTGCAGAACTCACCCCCACACATTGCCGCGGGGCCTCTCTTGCTTCTGCGCAATTAATGAGCTTTAATTGCCTGTAAACACATCCCCAGCAGCGCCCGAGCTGCCATGGGAAGTCGATGGAGTCAGGAAAAGGGAATGGGAAAAGGGAATCATAGCAACTGTTGCTACGGATGGACTGGCCATCCCCAAGACGTGGCCGTGGCCATGGACGTGGCCAAGCAGGGCTGGCAACACTGCCTGGCACCAGGCACAGCAGCTCAAGGAGCACTGGGTCCTGGCATGGGCCACGTCCTCCTGCCCTTGGTGCCACCAGCACTACTGTCACACGAGGCTCGGGCATCCCACCAAGGGATATGGCTACATTCAGGGACCCAGGAAGGTGGGGAAGGGTCCCTGTCCAGGGGTCCCTGCCCTCTCCCTCAGGAGCTCCCCGAGCTCAAGATGCAGGTGCAGCTAATGAAGTTTGCAAAGGTCAAGGCTCCAGGTGTCAGGGGGTGGTTTCTGTAAATGCTATTTTCTAGCTCAGTGCCCTGTAACTCTCCCTGATGGTTGTGCTTAAATAAAACAAACAGCACATTCTAATCACCCCCACGCCGCTCCCGGGCGCTGGCCCCTGTGTCCGGCACGGCTCACCGCCCCCGCCCACTGCGTGACCTGCGTCGTCTCCTCGGGCCATATCCTGCACCCTTCCTCAAGCATAGGATGGGATGGCTGGCGACCAGCCAAGGGTGCCCGGCTGTGCTCCTGAGGCTGTCCCCTGGATGGCACTGTGACACAGGGACTAATGTCATGCAGTGCAGGAGTGGGACAAGCCACTCTCCTGAGTGGGCATGGCACCAGTGGGGCAATGTGGGCTTGGTGCAGCATCCATCCCCTGCTCCCTGTCAGCCAGGGGTGGAGGAAGTCCCAAGACACCCATACGTGGCCACGTGTGCACATATGTACATACAAGTGTGTGTACATGCATGTAGGAATACACGTGTGCAGGTGCATGTGGAGGGGGGTCCGTGTTTGCTAGTGCGGGGGGGTGTGTGCATGTGTGTCTGCATGCACAAGGGTGCATGTGCACACGAACACATCTGCACGTGTGTGTGTGTGTGTGTGTGTGTGTGTGTGTGTGTGTGTGTGTGTGCGTGCAGCTGCCCACGCATTG
>VXBZ01003454.1:0-10122 GCA_013399135.1 Heliornis fulica
TTTGTGATATGGGAGGGCAGAGAGAGACACCGCCATGCCCTAGGACTGAGGACACCCTCCTAGACATCCCCTCTTGTAACCCTTTTGTACCCCTACGTCACCTGCCTGCTGATCAGTGCCGCTAATTTTCGTGATATGGGGTGGCAGAGACCCCTCCTTGCCCCAGTACTGAGGACACCACCATAGACATCCCCTCTTGTACCCCTAGGTCACCTGCCTGTCCCTCATTGCAGCTATATTTGTCATATGTTGTGGCAGAAACCCCTCCTTGCCCTGGTGCTGAGGTTACACATCTAGACCTCCCCTCTTGTAACCCTAGGGTCACTAGGTCACCTGTCTGTCCTTCCATGCAGCTCCATGTGTGATATGGGGCGGAGGAGACCCCTCCTTGACCTAGTACNCACTGAGGCCACCCCCCTAGACATGACCTGTTGTAACCCTAGGGCCCTTAAGTCACCAGACTTAAGACAAAGAAGAAAACCAAGAGCTGTTCAGTACCTGGGAAGATACTACTCCTTGGACCCCTCCCTACCTAGTAATAAAAATACAAACCTAGGACCAGACAGGCTTAGCAACAGTGTTTTTCATTTAAGGACCTAAACCTTCCTGTGACTGTGTACTCAACACCAAGTTGACTGAACAATATCCTGAGCTTGGAGCATCATTTCAGTATCAAATCTGAAGCCGTTCTTGGGTATTTATCTACAGCTCTCATGACCATTGTATCCAGACAGCAATCAGCCAATGTGCTCACTATCAGTACTCATCAGAACTGGGCTCACATGTGGCTACACCAACTGATGCTATGAAGTCAAACTAAAAGCTCACAGAAGTGGCTGGCCACACATTCTCCCTACCCTCAACCTCCTCCGAGGCATCGTGCCACCTCTTTTCAAAGGCAGCTGCTAGGCACTCCATAACCTCGGTTCAACTTAGTAATGAAACCCTCAGAAAGATGAGCTGATATTTTATAACCAAATTAACTTTTACATTAATGTCCATTACTCCAGTGAAAATTATTCACACATGGAAATAGCTAAACTCATTGTGCTCTGGCAATTAATTCTATTACACAGTTTTCTTCCAAGCTGGTCAGAGTTCCTCTGTCTGTGGCTGCTCCTCTCTGTTCTTCCTTATAAAACAAATGATGACAGCAAGAAATGGTGAATACCACTGTGTCACATTTACATGGCATCTTTTACCCAAAGACCTTATTTCACTAATAAAATATCAGGCCACCACAAAAAGGAAAAAAAGCTTTCTCACCACAGCCCTCACAGAAACAAAGTAGCTACAGATGTAACTCTACAGTGCCTTTAAAATTATAGAACACAGGTGTATGTTTAAATATGAAAAAAAAACCCTTCTGGGCAAGAAATAAGCAAGACCCTGTCTGTAGAGTCCTCTTAGTTAAACCTCATTCCTTTCTGTTGGTAGATGAGTCTCCATGTTCCATGAATATGTTTGTCCCTCACAAACCCAAGTGATTCCCAGGTCCTCATGAAAGGCAAAGGTCTTCTGTAAAAGAGTGCAGATCCAGAGTCCCACATTGGTCTTTGTTTTCACACATGAGCATACAACTAGCTGCATGCACCCAAACACCTCTCTGTATTTCTGCTCTCTCCTCCTTCAGAGGTAGAGGCACCTATGAGGAAACTCAGCAAGCAATCTGACCCAAGGCCCTTCTTTCACAGAGAGGTTAATGAGCTCTGAAACATTTGCAGAGCAGCTTTAATTTTGAGCCTTGGAGCCTTGACTCTGTATTCTACTGAGAATAACTCCCTGGTAATGTGTTCCTTGGTGCCATGAGGAGTGGAATGCACTTGTAAGAGCCTGACTCCAGAAGTTGCAGGGATCAATACAACTCACATGAGGCAGCCAGACTCCTCAGTGGACCTTATTCTCCTTCACCCTGAGGAGTCTTTCTTGCTGGCTCTTATGAAGCCACAGCTTTTACTCTGCATCAGTTTCACTAATGGCTTAGAGGTAGGTATGAATAACAACTGCCCAACACCCACATTCACTGGGGTATGGCAAGAGTCTGCCTAAAAATTCCCCAACAGTTTACATGGAAATTGTATCTACCAGAGTCAGCCTGGATGGCCAATAATATAACAGAACAATATTGACACAAGCAAGAAAAGTTAATTAAACCTTTCAGATGAGGGCTACACAATTCAGACAAGATAAAATCCTCAGCTCCACAGGCACATGATTCTACAAAATTTGGAGGTAACAGATTATATAATTGCATGTGTTTTCAGATCTGCCCTTCCAAATGGAGTTGCTGAAATGCTTCTACTGTACAAAACATATCTGAGAACAACAAAAGCAGTAATAAAGATAAAAGATCAAAATCTTTTCTAGCTTTATTATCAACATCACAAGAGCTCTGAAGCATGCTGTTGCATCACTGAAAGAAGAAAAAAACCCCAGCTGATCCAAACCCACTTTGTGAATCTAAAGGATTTGGAATTAAATCAGCAGGTCTATTTACATGGACTGTTCAAGAACAGTAAGATAAATTTTGAACTGGTTCTTATCAATACAATGCAAAAAAACCCCAGCTGATCGAAACCCACTTTGTGAATCTAAAGGATTTGGAATTAAATCAGCAGGTCTATTTACATGGACTGTTCAAGAACAGTAAGATAAATTTTGAACTGGTTCTTATCAATACAATGCAAAAACAAGTAACTCTCAATGCAATTCTAAAAGTGCAAGATGTGCTTGGTTTTCAGTCATCTCTGAAGGCAGCTGACAGGAACTTCACTGACACTAACAGAAAAGCTTAAGTGAAACTAAGCAGTTAAAGGATCAAAAGAAAAAACCTAAACAGCAGCGTTATTTCATATATTATTCCTATAAGCTGCACTTATTCAGATGCTTAGCACCTTAGGCCCTTTGTGCTGCAAAGATACATACATTTACCTTCGTACATAGAAGCTGTCTCAGGAGTTCAAATCAAGATTATGTCTAAAAGTGTGAAAGGCAAACTGTAAATGCTGAGAACTCTCTCATTTTATAGTTAGTTCGTGATTCATAAAAAATAAGATTCAATTTTCAGTGAAACTTCAAAAAGGTTCCTAATTACAATTAAGAAAAAAAAAATATTTGTCAACAGCTTTTTTCTGAATCCAAATAAAAAATTTAAGATGGGCAGACTCTGAACATGCAATCCCCTTTAATCAAGGCCAGAGGCATTTATACTTTTAAATTAATTGCAAGAAAGCATTCTACTCTGGAAGTATGAAATAAATTTATTTATTTATAAATAAATTTTATAAGTTTAGTTTGAGGTCAGTTTCTGGTTTATATGTTCAAACTATGGCAAATTCAAGAAGCAAAACAAGAAGACTCGAGTGGGGTTTTCTTTGAACTCAATTTCTCTTCCTCCCTCCTGTCTACTGTCACAGAACATGACTTGCTCGCTCACAGAACTTCACTTGCTCACCTTACCAGATTGGTTTTGATGCAACTGTTCACATAAGCAAAATTTAAAATTTGCTGCTGCCAAATCTGCCCATTGCATTTTTTTGGACTGCAAGTACCATTTTTTGAACACTAAGTTCATGTTCCCTTTTTTTTCTATTAAAGGCCTCCAACAAAACCCCTATACAGAGCCCTGGAGAAAATCAAGAACAGCCAGCACTGCAAAAACCCCAACATGGGTGAAGACACAGGACGAGCCTGCAATAACTGTGTTTGCTCAGCAGGTCTCTGCCAAAGCAGTTACAGCACAGAAACCTTCTAGCTGAACGACTTCCAGAAGAGAGCTCAAGGTTCAGATGAGATACCACAGAGTAAGACGTGTGTAGTTGCCAACAGTATCCGATAACACCTGTGTGTTGGACTCATTAAAGATTTAACCAGAGAAGTCACGTGCACACTGCAAAAAATGGCTGACAACTGCCATGCTTAACGCACAAGTCTCCAAGACTTGGAGCAAAGGAAGCAAAATGGAGTTACCTTTGGATGAGGAGGATGGCACTTTCACCAACATTTCTTTGGCAGATGATTCAGGTAAGAAGCTACAGTAACCTACCGATACGATACCCGTTCCACAGGCTGGATAATAACTGCACAGGGTGGGCACACCAGTCTGTAGGTCCTAAGGACCAGCTACAATGTATTTTTAGCAAACACCCTCAGCTAAGCTTTTACAATTGTGTAGTTGCATAAGCCTTGTGATCATTTATGAATTGAGGTTTTGGGGGTGTGGAGGCCACCACGGTTTTTACATAATAGTATATGGTAATACATGTTTGTCATCTGAGCACAGAGCACTACAGGTAATGCTGGCCTTTCCTCCTGAGTGCAGGACAATAATCTCTTTGACATACTCTAGTGAGAGCTCACAAGCAGCTCTGCGAAGTCATTGGTAATGGAAATTAGCTGATCCATTTAAGTCACCACTAATAAGCAGTTCATTGTTTTAAAAGAGACTACAAAAGCAAAAACTGCCTCCCGTTTCCCTCTCCACCCTTTTAGCTTACGGAATAAAAATTAGAGTGAGAAGTAGGATAGTTCTATATACTGGAAAAATGAAGTGAGTTAATATGAATTGATAATTAATTATTTAGAAAGGTACAGCCAGAGTATCAACTTAATCATGACAGAATGGCTGCCATTGAGCTGCGCTAATTTACACTAGCTACAAATATGGATTGCTTATTAATGAATAATACAAGCCCTAGTTCCCCCCCCCCGCTTTTTTTTTCTTCCAGTAAATGATGTAATACTACCTTTACCTCCTCCATGAAACAAAACCCAACAACATAGAGTTGATCTTATTTTTAGAACACAGTTTCACATTGGCGTGAAGGTGCTGAACCAAAGTCTGACCGCGCTTCGTTTATGCAGCGCATCACCCTACGTCCTTGAGATGCAGCTGGCCTGAACAAGAGAAATTGGCAGACACCAGTGTAATTTGTGCAGCAGGGAAGGGTTGCCCTGACAGTGATTCTGACTTGATGTGTAGCAAGGTGTAGATCAGTATGGGAAAGGTCTCCCATGACATGGCTTCACGACTGGCTGCACACCGGGTAGCATGCCAAGAGCAGGTGAAGGGCAGCACACAGTGGCAAAGGCATCTACTCTTTGCAAGGCACTCAGCAGCAGCTGAGTTAGGGAGGACTCCACAGTTTTGCCATGTTGCTTGTTTAGTCTTCTGGAAGATGGCAAGTTACTTTCTTTAGAAGACAAGTACCCACTAGCCTCTGTTACTCTAAACTCAGCACCCTTGCAGCACACAGAATGTTAACAGATGTGAGAAAACAGAGGCACAAAGTTAAAAACTCTCATTCAAGCACCAGCAGGCACTAGGTACCAAAGATTACTCACCGGCACCAACCCCTGATAGATATCACCAACATAAAAACAGCTGCTCAGCAACAGCACAAATAAGACTCAGCAGCACCCTCAGAAACTGAGCTCCTCAAATTTACTAGACAGTAACACAGCCAAGGTCAGAGAAAGATCATTCCTACAATGCAGAAAGGACCACAAACTGACCTTCTTTGTGCAAGATCCGTTACTAACATCAGAGCTTTTCCCCTAGTGGCAAAGAGGTGGGGACAGTCATGCCAAAGTAGACAGAGAAATGGAGACTAGAGAGAAAGTTACAGAAAAACTCCTAACCTGCACCCAACCTAGGGAGAGACCTCGTAGGAAACATTATTCTCCCAGCTCAATTATTACAGTAACCCTGGAGCACAGAAACTAACAAACAGCTACAAGACCTCACAGCTGTAAGGCTGGAGAACATCAATTCCAGAAGAGTGGGGAAGATAAAGGTTTTACAGATAGGGAGAGGGAGAAAAAGAAAAAAAAATAAAGAGAGAAAAAAGAGGATGGAAAACAGTAAGTTCAAGGAAGAAGGAAACTAGGCTTGCAACATGCAGATTGTAGGTGAACTTTGCCTGAGGACGGTCTGATGTTTTAGAAGCTAGTGTTCCACAATTAAAGGAGGATCACAAACATGCACTGTGTTTAATAAGCTCTAGTACATCTGTAATTGCATAAAGCTCCTCCTCTCCCCATTTTAAGTACATAGGTATTAAAAATCACTTCCACGTAAATCAAGATGAACACAAAATGGTAGCAAGATAGAACCTTCTTGATGAGGATTTTAATAGCAATAACAAAAGTATATGTTATAAAACAGCATCTGAGAACATATTTTCACCTTTAATGAAATAAACTTTTCCCTTTAGATATCCATAGCACTTGATAAAGTTCCTCCCCCCCAAACAAATTACCTACTGAAAACAAATCACAGAGACAGTAATTAAATCACAGCCCACTTTCTTAATTTTAAAGACTCTAAATGTTCTCTTACTCTTTTTTTTTCAAATAAGCTTTCCAGAAAGCCAACAGTAAGGCCTATGCTTTTCACATTAAACCCTCCTTTCAAAAGCAGATACCAACCTCTAAATATTTAGGCCAACTTATAGAGAGGCAACACAATTTTTTTTCATCTAATTAAGTTACCAGTAAAGCTTTAAGGAACCTTGCTAAAATGTCCCCTCACAAAATTCAGTGGCAAGCCTATAGCTGACAGTTACAAGGAGGATGAAAAAACTTAGTTTCATCCTCCTTGTAACTTGTAACTTGTAAGGATGTAACTTAGTTTCATCCTCCTTGTAACTTGCAACTTGTAAGGATGTAACTTGTAACTGTACAGTTACAAGTTACATCCTTACAATAGTAAGTACATATACAAATAGTACAGTTACAAGTTACATCCTCCTTGTGAGGATGAAAGTTTAACAAAAAACACCTCTAAAGTACTAAGGATGTAACCTTGTAACTGTACTTGTAACTGTACTATTAACTTTGTAACTGTACTATTAACCTTGTAACTGTTCCTTGCAGTACTAATTTGTACTAACTGCAAATTAGTACTGCAAGGAAAAAAATTAAGCCATTTGTATTCCTTTTTGTGTTTTTCTTTGTGACAATAATTAGTTAAAGGAGAAAATGGTACAGATCAAATAGAAAACTCATCTCAGAAATATGTACAATGCTGCCTTCTGTTAAGGAAAAGGAGAACACATTTCTATTCTAGTGGTGAACAGTGAAGCCTCTATCATCAGTCAGCTTACACAGGCACCTCTCATGCCTGTAATGATACCAAAACCGAAGTGAAAGGCTTGTTGGTTTGCACTGCATACCATGGAAAAAACCAGGATGTACACCAGAGCTTTTAGAAACAAGCCATCTGAAAACAGTTGTCATTAGCAGCAATGACTTTGAACCCAATTCCAGAGGAATAAAATTAACTCCTGTAGTTTTGTATCTGTACACATACATGCATTCAGGTGAACTATTAGCAGTGCTTTATGTCCTAGGGAGACTGCTGCTATTTTAAGGAAAAAAAAAAAAAAACAAAAAACACCTCTAAAGTACTCTTTCAGAGAAACTGAACAAATTAATTTATTTTGACCACAACATCAGCTAGTTTTAGGAAAGCTTGATTGCAACTGAGAATACAAGAAAGTATAGATAACTGTATTTGTAAAGTAAATCCTGTTGTTCCCATACATTTAAAACAGATGGCAATACTCTGAATGCCTCCCCTGCTTTAACAAAACACCTTAGAAATTATAAAACTAAATGGTAAGGAAGAAAGTAATTAGCACTTGTTCTTAATTACATCCAAGCCAGTTTTGACTTCAGGAGCTCTAACACACTGCTAAAAAATTACAAGCTCTTTTTATAACTCTTCAATTAGAAAACCCACTTACCTGAAGCGAGCCATCTACTGCACAGCATAAAACCAGTGGAGCACAATGTAGGGCAGCGTTAAAGAATTCCCAGCAATAAAGAGAATAATCTTATTTCTTCTTTTAAACTGCAGTGTTGTTATGCTACTCCACAGCACGAAACAATTATTTCCCAGCACTTGTGAATATTATTGAGTTTGAGTTTTCTTGGTGAGGCACAGTAACAAAAACTGAAAAACAAACCCCAACTCTGGAAACACAGATTATACCCAGTCTCTGAGCCTTGTGCTACACATCCCAAAGATTTACAGTAAACAACCACAAAGTGAAGTTGATTGATCCGCTCACACTTACATGTAATTAGCATTTATCCCGTTAACTTTGCCCCTCCTGGTGACTGGGGAAACCACAGAGAAGTGAATGCTGCTAAATCCTTGTCAAACAGAAGCAATCTTCAGAAGGATCGTTTCAAATTCTCCCAGGAAGGGCTTTACTTCACCTCATTTTTACCCCATCATTTTTTTTTTACCCCATTTACTTTAAAATGCACAACAGATGTCACTGATAATGTACTCCCTAATGCCAGACAGGTGAGGCATTTTAAAAACAAACAGGCAGGTTGTGCAATAAGCTAAGCTGATGATGGTTTCCTAGTTCGGTTCTAAAATACTTCGGGCTTTCTTCTGTGTTGTGTTTGGTTTGGGTAACATATTGTGTGTTTGTAATCCTGGGGTTGACTTTCTTCAGGAAAACAGAAGGTGGGTTAGGATGGCAAACCTTCTTAAGGGAAAACAGGATGAGTTTGCACCCAGCAGCATCAATCCAACAGTCCCAGGTCTGTGTGCAGCAGGGTTGAGCCCAGCTAGCTCTCCACTTGGGTATACTTCCCTTGGAAATTAAGGAATTAAGCACAAGGAAAGGAAAAAAAAATAACCCCACAACATGCATGGATCTTGCCACAATAAGGTCACACAGAAACAGTCTTTAAGTGTTGGGGTCCAGGACCACTGGTCAGCTGCATAACTTCAGGTACCAGGGATAGGGATTTATACTAAGCACATACAGTAGGAAGATGCATTGTGTGAGATCCAGCACGTTGAAGTATACTGGGGTACAAACCTAAGGAAGCATCTGTGCGGGTGTTTAACACTAACCTAGTAACACACAGCACTAAGCCAGACTAAAGACACCATCTATTCTCTGCTGACCGCTCCTCTGCAGTGCTAACAGCGGTGGCTCAGGCAGAGACAATTGTCTCTAAAGGAAACCCCAAAACCCACTCATGCAGGCTGGCTTCTGAAAAGGGGTCTCAGCCTGGTGCTCAAACATCAGAGTTCAGAATAAAAAGGAAATATTATAGTCAGAAGCCACAACCATGCAAAATAGAACGAACCCTCAACAGTATACATGCCAAAAATGGAAACACTAGATAAACTCCTGGAACTATTACTCTGGGCTACAACAGCATAGGAGCCAATATATCAGGTTTCCATTCTGACCTGTAATTTCATGTCAAGGAACCTCCCACTTTGCTCATTTTGAGACTGTTTAGGCAAACTGCACATGTAACGCAGTGAGAAAGATTAAATTTCTGCAGCAGAGAAATACACATCCACAAGATTAGCCTGCAATATTTTTTCCCTTTTTATTGTATAAATCACAGTAAGTTCTTCATCAGGTAAACAAGCTATCCAACTACAGGCTCTAGCCATGTTTTCTCCCCGTTAATTAATGTGCTGGAGAAAGAATCCCAGGAACTCGTTGACTACCACGTTGCAGGTGTGGCAAACCAGACTGTAACAAGGTGAGAAGCATCTGTCACTTTAGAAACAGCAACCAAGCAGAGTTAACGAGTTCCTATAGCCCAGACACCACCTGAGAGCAGGGCTCCCAGGGAGCTGAACCGGGGCACTCTAAGTCCTGCCAGGCTCTGGCTGGGAGCTCCTCCCGGAGCTCCGCGCACCCGAGTTTGCTGAAAACAGCCACGCACGCTCGGATTGCCCTAACGCTCCTCAGGCCTTCCCCAGCCTCCCCGCGGCTGGAGGAGCGTGTTGCAGGCCGGAGGACGGCCGCTTTCTCCTCGTCTCTCCTAAGCGCAGGGCAGGGCGACCAGCCACTGGCTGCTTGAAGAACCGAGCCGCTGCACGCACTCCTCCGGGAGCTCGGAGCGGGAGGCACAGGGCAGCGCTCGCCGCCACCGGCAGCTCCGGGGTTCCGGCCGGGGCCGCGGTCGGCTCGGCAGAACCCCTGAGGCGAGCGGCGGCCTCAGAAGCGAGCACGAGAGGGCGCCCCAGCGCTCCGCTCCCCTTCAGCCGCCCCGCCCCCGGTGCGCGCGGGCGCGCGCAGGGCCAGGTGCCGAAGCGGCGGCGCAGGCGCAGAGCGGGCAGGCGCAGAG
>VXBZ01003454.1:10154-38350 GCA_013399135.1 Heliornis fulica
CGCGGAGCTTCGTGGGGAAGCGAGGGGACGGGTAGGGCCGCGGAGCTGCCGGCGGCCCCCCAGAGGGTCCAGCGCGGAAGCCGCAGCGGGCCCGGCTCCCGATCGCCGCCGTTAACCGATGGCCTTCCGAAGGGCCGCAGCTTCCGAAGGGCCGCAGCTTCCGAAGGGCCGCGAGGGGTGGCGTAGCGGGGGACCCGAAACAAACGCACGGGGCCCTGTTTCCTGCAGGCCCCTGTTTCCTGCAGGCCCGGCGGCCGGGAAGGGACCCCCCCGGGGAGAGGAGGAAAGGGGGGGACCCCATCAGCAATAGCCACTTCCAGAAGGATCGGTGCTGAAGCAGGCAGAGCTACGTCATTGAACCGCAGGGCTAGCTTACACCTTAGAGATGTGTACCAGCCAGTGCTGTGAACTGAAGCACGGCCAGGTGGAGAGTCGGGTTGATATACGCCGGCAGGGTCTCAGAAATGTAATTAACCTTCAGAAATATGTTGTTCTGCCTTCGGCCCGAGCGCTGCCTCTTCAGCACCCATGAGAGAACCGTGTCTGAAATGCAGATACAAAGGCAGCTACGTTAACGCTTGCCTCAGCTTTGTGTTTCTCTCTTTTAAGCAGAGCATCATCGCTCAAGAGTAGTGTCTCCAGCAGTGGAGAGAGCCCGTTCTACAATGATGAACGCCGACATGGATGGTATAAGCTCTTAGTGTTCTTGTTATTTTTTTTTCTAAATAGAATTCCTGGCTGTTACAGAGGTTGCATTAAAATTCATATGATTTATTGCAGCTGTTGAGGCTGAAAATCAGGTGGAATTAGAAGAGAAAACACGGCTTATTAATCAAGTTTTGGAACTGCAGCACACACTTGAAGGTTAGCAGTTTGACACATCATTTTACACCACTACAGTAGTAAGCAAAAGAAGAGAACCTCACTGTTAGTCAGAGCATCCAGAAGTGTGTGATTTGTGCAGTTGAGTGGACATCAGTAAGGTCACAGCTGTTTGGTTGTTTACTTTTTTGCTTTATGCAACACATTCTCAACTCCCATGATAACACATCAAGCAGAAGGGGCAACAAGGTTAACTTTCTCAGGCTTGTTAGCTGCCTTTGAGTCTACTAATCACTGTGGTTTTGTATCTAAATAAGCTATTGCAAACTAAGCTAATTCAGAAATTCAGGAAAAGAATACAAAGGTGCAGACAGGGTGTGCTTGTGGAATGAGTTTGTCAAAATACTGTTCTGCAAATACAGGAAAAATGGGCTTTAGATAACACTTGTGCTTTATATTACCTTACTGCAGAAAACATTGCCATTCAAGTGAGGGTAGTTTGAGGTAGGCACATAGAACATACTTGCTGGTGTATGTAATAGTGTCTAATACTATTTTTCTCACAATGTCACCTCTCCAGATCTCTCAGCACGAGTAGATGCTGTTAAGGAAGAAAACTTGAAACTGAAATCAGAAAACCAAGTTCTTGGACAATATATAGAAAATCTGATGTCAGCATCTAGCGTTTTCCAAACAACTGACACAAAAAGCAAAAGGAAGTAAGGGTTAACTCACAGATGATGTCATTGTATTGCTGCTGTCTTTTTTTTTGTTTTAATCAGCATAGGCTATATGAGCTAAAGTACCTTAGTGTGTGGCTTTACTGGATACCTGAAGTTTATAAACTTTGGTGACAAACAGAAGTAGGAACATTGTCATGAACAGGACACATAAGTTTTTGTATTGTTAAGATTAAGCAATGTGCAGATGTAGAGTAGTGACTTACTAAACTTTCATACTTGTTTTAAAACCAAGCATATCTCGTTAAAAATTGGATTCAGTTTGCCAGGTTGAGCAGAAGTCTGTTGGCACTCATTGAGGCCTTAGGGTAGTTTCCTGACTAGCCAAATAATGCAGTTGTAATATTGTGTTTGACTATTTCTATCAAATAAGGTTTCAAGTCTAATTGCATCACCTTTTTCACCTCAGAAATATTTAGATTACTGTATAGTACTGCCCAGAGCTCTGCAAAGCAACATTAAACAACCCCCCCTACAAACCAGTTCAGGATTTCTGTTAAGTAACAGTAGTACGGCATTTGCAGGGCTTGCTTACAGAAAAACATTTAAGAGTTTTTGGGAAGGGGGAGGGTAAGGGCAGAGGAACAAGGGTAAGCAACTCAATCAGGGAACCACCAAACTGATGCAGCATCAAGGTGGGTGTACTTTGTGAGATGTACACTTCAAACCATGCCCTCAAAGGATGATGAGGCACAACATCACAATGCATGATCTTCCCCGTGTTTATCAGTTGTGTGATGAAGTCACATAAAAACCTGAGTTATAAGCTTTACAGAAACAGGTGGTTGACAGTGTTCCTCGTGCTCATTGTGATCAGTGTGCAGTGAGGAACAGAGCACAAGCCTTTCCTTGCCACCTTTTATTTTCCTCCTGAAGTGCCAAACTGTCTTAGCTTCAGGCCTTAGAGCACCTGGTTTCCTGCCCCAGTGCCTGAGCTTGCGAAGGACAGGACCGCTTGAGGCACTGCACATGCAACCCCAAGGCAGAAGACCACAGTGGAACAGGGGTGGCTTCTGCCTCTCCCATCTGTGCTGCTCTAAGCAACACACAGTCTCAAGGTGCCCTGTTTTTTACTGGTTTGGCTGTTCTTTAGCAGCTTTGACCCCATTACGGGTCTGAGCCCTGCCCCAGAGGCAGCACGTTGGTGTAATCAGTATTACAGGAGAGCAGAATAAATGACCCCTAAGTTTCAGCAATTGCATGTCTCACCTTGCCACACAGCAGCATTGTGGACTGACTGGTGGATGGTACCTAGAATCATTTCAGTACTGAAGCCACCTTTTACCTTTTAACATAAGGGAACCCCTAGTTCAAGGACCTCTTTGAACCTCGCTGGGATGGGTTATATACGGGGCGGCAGTGGGCACTGAAGGAGCAGATGCAGTGGTAGAATAAATTCCTACCAAACCCCAGTTTCTTGGCAGCTAAGCACTGATGTGTCTCGAGTATAAGCTGAGATGGTGAGGCTGCCCCCTCCCAAAGGAGGGGTCTCCTGTTTCTCCCTCTTGTGTAACTATATGGCACTCACTGGCTCATCAGCAGAGTGGGCTTGTGGGCTGTTCACAAGCCTGAGTCAAGAAACCCATTTTACCCACCAAGGCACAATGTCTAATGCTATACCTAGGTGTCATGGGATCCTGCAAACATCCAAGATCATTTTTATTCTTCTATGGACTACTCTCACTGCCTGTCTGGGACACTACATTCATCTGGGAATTGCTAGCAGGTAGAGTAGATCCCAAAGTTAGTCAGGGTTTGAGCACTGAAACCCAGTAATCCCACCAAGCGCTTGTACATTGCCTTCCAGCCGTCCTAGCTTTGCAGCCACATCCCTGGCACATCTCCATCTGCACTGGAGGAGATGGAGTGGTAATGGAGCATGTGCTTGTTAGACCTCAGCAACTTCCAGAGATCAAGTTACCTTGAAATCATGGTTCTGTAGCATAAGGTTGGGTAGTGGTATTGCATCCAGCAGAGTGTACATAGTTGTCATTTCATGTATATGCCATTTTACATCCCACTCCTGTGGCCTCCATTTAACTTATGAGCATTTTAAAGATGTTGTATTTCTGACTTTACACTAAATAAAAACTTTTGATTTGCCTCCATTGGTTTGGTTAAACATTTGTAAGCCCTAAAGCCTCTTGTAACTGCCACCTTAAGTTTTATAGACAGCCGAAGTGTCTGAAAAACTAGATTTAATTAGCAGGTATTAAAATTAAACCCAGGTTCATTAATTTACTTTCAGCAAGCTTCCAGTTCCTGACTCAGTATTTTCACTCATGGATCTTGCATTTCTGGCTAAAGGAAAACAGCAGAGGATTGGTTGACTGTATCCAGTGTTTTCAGAAACAGAACTTGCACATCTCCACCTGGGAGAACTTCCAGGCATGTTAGGGTAGAAGAGGAGATTTCACATTTTCCTACCAGGGTAACGAGGTTTATGCTAGACTGAAGCCAGGAACCTTCCTGAAGGTAGAAACTAACTGGGGACTAACTTTGGCTGTAATTAAATAGGTCTCAGTCCTACTTAGCCCTCCCTGAATATAGTTCTCAGCCAGAGATTTTGACATCCTCACTAAGATGACTTCTAAGCTGTGATGTAGCTGGTAGGAGTGCAGGCTGTGGAGGCCTGATACAGCACTCCAAAGATAAGCAAGTTTTAACAGTGTCCTGGAATGGGATTATCATTAGTTTGTTAATTTCATACAGCATGGTAGCAAGCTAAGTATTTTTCCTGAAACACTTGTTCACCTATCAATTGATCAGGCAGTTCCTCTCTTGCCTGGCTCTCAGTCTAGAGCCCTGAATCCCCAAAGCTCTGAGCTCACTCCCTTAATTACTCACATAGGACTAGATCCAAGGAAGCTGATGTGCAGAAGGAATGTCTTCTATCTCCAGGTTCCTGATAACTGAAGTCCTTAGGTCAGTATTAAAGGGAGACAGACCTCACAGTGTTATTGCAAAGGCCACCCTGGAGTCATGGCCTCACAAGACCATTTTATCCATAATAAACAGCTCCTCCTTTGCTAAAGTGATATACAAATAAAAATGTTGATGTGACGTTAATTGGGACTTCACAAGAACCTTAAATTCAACCCCCAAGGGAAGATTAGCATTCTCTGTGGGGTGACCAATGCCTAGAAGTAACTAGATCACACCAAACCCCAAATCAAACTCAAACCCTCAAATCACACCCAAATACTAAAAATTCCAAAAGGCTTTTACCAGGCTCAGAGGAGATCCATTCCCAAGGAGTGCCAGAACAGTCCCTGGCAGCTCACAGTAACTGTTACTAGCAGGATACTGCATTAGTAACAACTTCTACTACTGTAGAGAGGCAGGAGGAGGAATCTGGAATGAGTCTTCACTTGCTCCCTTTTGCACGTAGACCCTAAAGACAGACTGACTGAGGGGACACAGAACAGAGTCCAATGCAATTAACTTTTGAAAGTATCAGAAGCCCTTGAAGACACCAACTTGTTCATCAGGGTTAATTAAGCATTTGGCTGTTAAGAGATTTCCAAGGAACCTCTGATACTTCCCTTTGCTGCAAAAATATTTCATATAAGTGAACTCCACGCCAGGCACAAGGAAATCTGTTAGGTACCTTATGAGTTAATGTATTTCTATTTGGTTTTAATATATGGCTGCAGTGTATTATTGTTTGGGCATATATACAGCTGAACTTAACAAAAGTTTCTTTTACAATATGCAGTTTATTTAAACTATGAGAGCATCCAGTTACATCTGTAAAAAACTTAATCCATCAAAAATTCTTGTCTATAGTAGTTAAGCAATATCTATTAAATATTTTTAGGAGGCAATGTAGACTCAGCAAGTATTCTATAAACAGAAGTTATACCACTCTGGCTCAGAACAGAAGAACTATGAAAGTTGGGAAACATCATCTGTAGATCACTCCTGCATATTTTTTATCTGCATTCCAAAGTAAAACAAGTCACATCAACTACCACTTGCTCTACAAGTTATTTTAAAACACCTCTTAGAAATTAATTACCGTAACCGATGTCTGAAGTGAACAGATATACTCCCATGGAACAGCAACTAAAATAAATAATTTACAATGAAAATTGTTGCTAGCACTAAATCATCATACAAAAACCATTACTGCATTCAGCTCTGCACAAAGAAACCCACCTCTCACTGCAGCGTGAACTGCTACAGGTGCTACACCTACACACTCGTCCTCCTTTAGCTGAAACATGGAAACAGACAATTCTGTGCTAGAGCTGCAAAAATATAATTTATTCCTGTTTTTAAAAATATTTAGACTGTTTACCTCCAACTAATACTACTTTCTAGGAATCTTGACTTAATCTTCCCCAAGGTGAGCTGTTGGGAGCTGGTGCAGCCAGAACCACACCGGCAGATCTTGAGGTACAGGGAGGGTTTTGGAAAGATCCTTTGCCAGGGCAGCCCGTGGGAGTGGACCCACCCAGCAGCACAGGGCACCTCTCCTCAGAGAGGCTGGCAAGGCCTGGGCATTGCCAGAGCACGGGCAGCCAGCAGCACTGCCCCTCGCCTTGAAGAGGACTCCAGCCTGACCCAGGGCAAGGAGGTCAGCACGTGGCACAGCAGGTTATGTCCCTTCTCACTCAGGGACTGTCTCACCAGAGATGACCATGGTCTCCACCAGGGAGAGGGCTCACCCCAACAGTGGTGACCCAGACACAGGGGCTGCCCTGGAGCATGTCTGTGCAAGTCTGTGGCTGCAGGGAGTGCTAGAGCCTGCTCCTCCTGGGGGAGAATTGCAGCGATCCCAGCTGCATGAGTGTAAAGAACTGTGACTGTTGATTATTTGTCTCAACATGGCTGCCATATCATCCTCATCAAAAAGGAACAAAAGGGACCTTATCAGACCTTGACCAAGTTCTCCCTACATTCCTATGCAAAGCACTACTATCAGCCTTAACAAAGGAGTCTGAAAAGCCTCCAAGGCAAAGACTATCACCACTAACCACGATATCCCACACCTGGAGTTGGAGTGGGGGTGTAAAAGGGATCTGGAAATTCCTCAAGGACAACATTGGGCAATAAAATTCTCGGGCAGCACTATAAAAAGACAGAACGATGAAGAGGAGAAAAGGAGATGCTTCGATACCACCTGAAGTCATCAAAGAACGCCTCCACATCGGAAGACATCACGGAAGAACACTTCCCCATCGCACCTGGAAACATCCGACTGAGGGGACCCCGTAGCTCTCATCTCTCTCTTTCTCTCTTTCCCTCTCTCTCTCTCTTTCTCTCTCTCTGAGTGTTCTGAGGCCCGGTTGGAACTCAAGGGGGTTTAACCTCTGCCAAACTGGTCTACCTGGTTGCGGATTGTGACAGTGAGGTGGAAGCTCAGCATGGTGGTGGAACTCAAAGAGGAGGTGGAGAAGCTGAGAAGCATTAGGGGGTGTGAGAGGGAGATCAACTGGTGGAGTAACTCCCTGGCATTCCAGAGGGAAAGGAACTGGGGAGATATCCCCCCAAAAATGAGGGAACCCCAGACCTGTCAGGCAGAAGGAAGAGACCTGCGAGCTGGAGAGGGTTAGAAGAGAGTCCTGGCTCAACGTTGTGGGCAAACCCCCTCCCCTGGTACCCCTAAGCAATAGGTTTGGGGTGCTGGGAGTTGAAGGGGATGCAAGCAGGAAGAGGAGGGAGGGTCCCTGTAAGTGGTTGCCAAGGGTGAGGCAGTCAACTCCATGCCTCAAAAGAGCCTCTTCCAGGAAGAAGAGAAAGTTGATGGTGGTTCCCTTCTGGAGGGAACAGAGGTCTCCATATGCAGACCAGATGTGACCTGTGATTTTCCTGAAGGATCTGTGAGGACTCCTTGGAGGAGGTATCATCATCTACTCCCCACCTGAAGTCTTGTGTCTCTTTAGGGAAGCAGGAGGTGCAGGTATCCCTAAAGTGCCTGTACACTAATGCACACAGCACGGGACATAAGCAGGAGTTAGAGATCTTTGTGTGGTCCCAAGGCCACAATCTCACTGCAATCAGAGACGGGGTGGGACAGCTTGGATGACTGGAATGCTGTCATGGAGGGCTATGTTCTATTTAGGCAAGACAGGCTGGGGAGGCGAGGTGGTGGAGGTGCTCTGTACATGAGAGAGCAGCTGGAATGCTAGAAGCCAGAACTGGTGATATACCAGTGGAGAGCTTGTGGGTAAGGATCCAGGGGCAAGCTAGTACAGGTGACACTGTTGTGGGTATGCACTGAGAAAGTGTGGGATAGATGAGTGGATGGTAAGGTGGGTCAAGAACTGGTTGACAGGCCAGGCCCAGAGGGTGGTGAGCAGTGGAGCAGAGTCTGGCTGGAGACCTGTGACTAAAGGTGTTCCCCAGGGGTCAGTGTTGGGTTTGGTCTTTTTAACATCTTCATTGACAACCTTGATGAGGGAATAGTGTCCACCCTCAGCAAGTACCTGATGATCCAGAGTTGGGAGGAGGGACACGCAGGAATGCTGAGCTGCCGTTGGGTGAGACCTGGACAGGCTGGAGAGCTGGGCAGTGAGGAACCAGGTGAGGGTCAATGAAAGCAAATGCAGGATCCTTCATCTGGGAATGAATAATCCCAGGTATCAGTACAGGCTGNGAGTGAGCTGGGGCTGTTCAGCCTTGAGAAGACCGAGAGGGGATCTAATCAATGTTTATAAATACCTGAAGTGCAGGACACAAAGGGAACTGGCCAACCTCTTCTCAGTGGCCTATGGGGACAGCACAAGGGGCAATGGTCACAAGTTGGACCACAGGAAGTTCTGCACTGATATGCAAAAGAACTTCTTCACCGTGAGGGTGATGGAGCACTGGGACAGGCTGCCCTGGGGGTTGTGGGTCCAGATGGGTCTTGAATGTCTCCTTCTCTGGAGACCTTCAAGACCCATCTGGATGCCAACCTGTGTGACCTGCTCTAGGGAGCCTGCTTTGGCAGGGGGTTGGACTTGATGATCTCTGAAGGTCCCTTCCAACCCCTACAATGCTGTGATTCACCTTAACATCAGTTGGCCATCTCGTAATGACTAACCACTTTTATTCAGAATTTGAAGCATCAACTAACTCCTCACAAATATTATTTCTCTTTAAATAAGGAAATCAAGAAAGTCTGGGAAGGTTAAAAGGGGTTAGAGCCTTAAAACAGGAGGTAGTTAAGGAGCAACGGGTCCCCCTTTTTCCTTCAAGTTTCAGGAACTTGCATGCTACCAAACCAAACACTACTACTATCCAGAACCACAAATACTAGCTGCACGTAAACGAGTTCTTTCGTACTCTTTTGCGCACTGACTTCAGCCAACCATCTCTAGAACCTGTGTCTTCATCAGCTTCCTTCATCTGAAAAAGCAAAAAACAGAAAATTCAGCATTAAAAATGGAAACACTTCAAATGTAATTAATTAAACTGGCATGTTAGTTTATTCTCCCTCAGTCATATTATCACTAAACCCAACACTTAAGCGATAAGATTAGTACTGTGAGAAAAAAAAACCCTCACAATAAATAGAGCAGGTGGAAGTTTTCCTTTATGTGTTCAGAGGGAGGGAACAGTTTATCTAAAATGATGTCAAAATTGGTTTTGTGTGTTTGCTCACTGGTGTAAGAGCAGTGCTTTTTTAATGAACAACTTCCTTGCAGTGCATCTCATGCTAACTTCAAATTTCCACTTCTTATGCAAGCAGCATTTGCAGGATTCTATCTGCCATCTTTGGAGAGCTACAAGCAGAACCTTCTTACAGCAGGGGCACTCAGTTGAAAAGCAATCAGCTTACAAAGGCACAAGAGAAGCCTTTCCAAACTGAACTCTGCTCTCAGACAATGCATTGCTTCCTCACTTTCCTGCATTACCTCATGGCAAGGTGATGGAACAGGTCACAGAACATGGCACAAGCTAAGCAAGGACATGGCGTGTGTGACAACTCCCAAGTAGGTCACTAACTAGTTCAGGACAAACTTGCACACCTCAAAAATACCCAGATAAGAGCAAGCCATAAGCTCATTCTGATACTGTGCAAGGACATACACACATTCAGATCTTGTTATTATGTTCACAGAGTCTCACACATCTTAATGGGGCTCATCAGATACCACAGTTGTAGGTAAATGTACAAGGAAAACCACCACCTTCATATATAGGAACATCTAGTAATGAATAAGGGGTAATTAATAAACAATTTCAGTGCTGAAACCTCATGCAAGGCACAGTTTCCTAGAGGAGTTTCATGTGAAAAGGACATTAAAGGACATGAAAAACCCATAAAAGACCTTCCCTAACCTGGGAAGGGACTCACTGGGGAGTGACAAGCATAAGATGAGCAACAGAAATACAGTGGGTGGATCTAAGTGTTTTAGACATACCAGAGTTTCTAAATGAAAAGACAGCAAGGAGTTGACAAGAAAGGCACACACAAATTCCACTCTACAATGCTGATCTATAAAATATTGTCTGGTGACTGCATTAACCCACACAAGAAACCACAGGTGTTGAATTCAACACCAGTACAGCCACCTGGCTTAAAAGCTTATTTTGTAATTAGTAAAGAATAAACTGAAAGGTTAAGGTTTTTCTAGATCTCATTGAAAGGCTATTCAGTCAGTAGCATGTGCTCCATCAACTAAGTTGGATGACAAAGACACTGACACCTAACACAGCGTGCAAGTTTCAAGATTTGCAATTTGTTTAGTAATGTGTTAAAAACTATAGTCCTGTAAAAGTGTTTCGTGTTTAGAGACCTTCTACACTACACTCGTATTTTACAATAAATATCACTGCCTAGGCCAAGTTACACAGGAACAGACATGTTTCACAACCCCACACAGAGCATCTGAGGTGACAAACTTAAAAGCACATCCCCACCTCATGCTTCAGTTTATGCCTGAACAGAATAAAACACTCTTGTAGATAACTAGGCTTAGTTAGCAGTGAGATGTCAGACAAGGGCAAGGAGAAAATAGAGGTAAAACCCCAAACTCACATCATCTTTTGGACCAGATTTATTTGACTTATCACCTTCTTCTTGACTTCCACCTGCAACCTTTTCTTCTTCATCAGTATCTTCCCCTCCTTCACCTTCATCTTCTGCACAAAAAAAATAATTTTACTTTGTTAACAGAACTATATTAGAATTCACTATATCAGACTCACTAGAAAGGAAAAGAATCCGATTTGAGACTTAGAATAAATTGCTTGTTTACAACAACCTGTGAAAACATTTCTAGTAACAGAGCAGCATTTGCATGCATTAGTAGTAATCAATCACAGTCACACTTAATAATCAAAGCTTCAGCCTAACCTCTTTTCAAAACAGAACATACTCTTTGCAGACTTATAAGTGACTAGAGTGACAACCTTAGGTCAGTCCCCTCTGCAAATATACGTGACAAGTCTATAGGAATGTGTCTTTACTATTTTTATCAAAAGGAGAAGTATGACAACAAAATAAATTTGAGATCATAATTTAAGATAGAGGCAGACAAAGATTTCTGTTCTAGAACTAAGTCTAGAAGATTTTTATCCCTGGATGGCCTGACCTATTGCTTCACTGATTTCTTCACCCTTGGGGCAGAGCAGCACAACAGAAGCATTTTTCTGTATTTCCACAATTTTACCATCTTTTCAGGTTTTCACTAAAATCAGCAACCAACAGAATAGGTCAAGGTACAACCCATCCAAAGAAGAGTAAGCAGAAAGACTTATGTTAAAGCTATTCCAGACACACTGTAAAGACAGCAGTGTGACTAACCACCTCAAATACATCTATCTGAACCATTCCTATGTGTTTCATAGATGAAATATTTAGAAGGGAGAAAATTTACACCAGTGTCTATGAACATTAAAAACAAAACCCAAACCAAAAAACACAAAACCTGTCAGAAGCCCATTTCCTGAAACTGCAAACATACTGAGGACAGCCTTAGTTTCTGTTAGTGTTTATCAGGAGTTATTAGTCATGGAATGCCACTTGCTAGAGAATGATCAAAGAAAAAGAGAAGACTCAGAGCAAGGCAGGCTTTGCATTCTCTGAGATAACTCACTGCCATTACTGGCATTGCAATCCAACTAGTCCTATTCAAGTCTTCATACTTGAGCTGCAAGCTGGCTTGCTCATCTCACCGTCATCAGCAGTGTCATCATTTTCTTTTTCTTCTAATTCTGTTTCATCATCTTCTAACTCCTCTCTCTCTTGGTCTGTTTCTCCCTCTGTAATTGGCTTAGATGTATAAAGTTTTTTGAAGTCAACATCTTCATCTGTTTTCTACAATAAATTAAAAAAAATCAACTGATATGTAAACTCAAAGCAAGCAACAGCTACTATAAGTGAAGTAACCTCAATGGCATAGGAGAAGGGCATGCTGTTGCATGGATACTAAGAGTTTTTAAATGAAGTATTAAGAATAAAACCAGATAAAAATACAATAAGCTTCTCTAACCTTTCCTGGCCAGCAGAACAATGCACCTAGACCAACAGGGAGAGCTAAAGTCAGGATGTAAAGAACCCAGAGCCATGGGTGGTCTTCTGCAGCAGTCACCAGTTGACTAAACATACCAGGCTATATTAAAACAAAAAAAAGGAAAAAAAAATTACTTTGCATCCCTCTCAACACTTAGGTAAGTGCACTGTGTATCTGTTAAGCTTCATGTTGTCAAAACAAGCTTTGTTACCTTTGCTTCTTACTAAAACAATGTTGGATTTCAATACTAGTTAAGTAACAGATTACAAATAAATAGCAGGTGCTAAATAAGGAGGAAAAATCTTGGTACTCCAAGCACACTAGCCTGGCCACTACTCAACTTTGTAAGGTGACATCTGGAGTCTCACCTCACACTTTACACCCTTTTCCAGCTACTCTTTTCCTCATGCTGTATTACTTCAGCTGAAAGCTCCCAAAGCATCCAGAACCTCGAAGTAGCATCAGCCTCCTGAAGAGCAACATCTTGTTCCACCTGTACTACCACGTTCTCTCCTCTGACTGACAATTATTCAGGGAGTAAATTGTCCACCCTGCCCAGTTCAGGCTTATATAGTAGAAATAGGCAGGAAAGTGCCTGGTCCAGCAAGACCTCTGGAAAGGGTCCAGCAGCAGCAAGTTTGAGAGGCACAGTGGATTGAGGGGACTCGAGGGATTATTATTTTTTTATTTTTTTTCTATTGTGTGTATGGGCATAGATGCAGGTCCAGACATAAACCTAAACACTCCAAAACAAGGCAAGGTCATAGGACGAGGTGGCTTTCCTAATGGCATGGGCAGATAGACTGTTACTACTTGCTCATCCTGCCATGAACGGGAGCAGTGAGCAATTGGTCACCATCTTTCCCACCACTGCAGGCCTGCTCTCCCAACTCCAAGGGAACACAGGACACACCGAAATAAACTGCAGTCGGTGACAGCAGCCACCAGAGGGGCTCACAGTGCCGTATTTTCTCCCCTGTCAAGCTGAGAGGGGAGTGACAGGGCGGCTTTGGTGGGAGTCTGGCCTCCAAGCAGAACAGATGAATGGCCATATAAACGTGTGCAATGTACATTATGCAGCTCTGAAGACATCTAATCAGACAAAGGCTTGAAATTACTAAGCAGAAGACACACGTGACTATTCATTCCTCATGGGTAACATGTGAAGAACATGCATACTCAAGCAAGCCTCAAAGACAATTTCGCCCCTCGCTTTCTCATGTTTAAGTCACTCAGCTTCCATTTGCTGACACTGTATTTGTAGTAGCACTGCAAACAGCAGAAGGCTTGTTAAACACAGTGAAACAGGTTTCTTGCTAAGCACTTAGATAAAATGTTGTTTTATTTCAAGAGGCTATCGATCTCTGAAAGATAAAAAACCCAAACTATGAGGAAAAAAAAACCCTATCATATGCAGCAAGATTATTAATTGCAAGTAAATTCCAATTTTGTCAGCAGTAACTGACAGAATATTCTTCCAACAACACATCTTCCTCACTACTTTTGGCTATCAAGAGCATATTAAAGTTTATACCTCATTAGCACTTGCTACTAATTTCTTCAAGCCCCAGCCATCCGCTGCCCAACGATCTGCTACTTCTTTTTCTGAACATATAATGAAGTTATCAAAGTAGATATCAGCTGTCATAGACCAGAGCTCTAAACCAATTGCACTGACAGTGGTCATCTGAAATGGGTGAAGATCTTCAAAATAGTCTGGGTTCGGTATTTTCCGAGGGCTCCAGATACCCTTTTAAAGGGAAGACAAAAAAAAATGGGTAGTAGTTATTACCTATATATCTCTAAAAAACAAACTGTGAAACCAATTTAAAATAATTACAGCCTCCCAACTGCTTCAAATGCATTAGTTAAAAACAAGCAGTAGAGTTTAACATACATAAAACCAGAATTGGAAATAGTGTATAGGATTTCGGCAGATGGGTCTCAATTGTCTAGTTTAGGGCAGTCCTCAAAATACTTGTTTTTCTTTTGTCCACACAAGGTTAAAGTAATGACTGTACACAGTCTCTCTGTTCCTCCTGGTACTGGTGATTCCAAGCAGAGTCTTTATAAACTTCCTAGAATATGTTTAAGAAACCAGTTTCCTAATAATGCAGGAAAATAAGACACTGGTATTACCTCTTCCTCTAGTCTTTCCTTATGTAATATGTAGTTTTTGGCTTTTGTTCATCAATATAGCACACACATTTTTGTAAGGGTCAAGGTTTTGTGGCCAGTGATGGAATCTTCTGAGGTCAGTCTCTATTCACGGCAGGTACAGCTTGTGATCTACATGGGCCCTTCCCGTATAAAGAGAAATAAACTGACAGTTCTTGTTAGAACAAACATTAGGGTAAATTTTAGGAAAGAAAAAAAAAATCAGCCTTATGATACTTGCTCAAACTAGAGCCAAGTTTACGTTATAAATGCGTTTAGGATCTTAGGCTAAAAGAAATCAGGTTCAAGTACTCCCCAGCCATAATTAATACAAAGTAACTCCCTAATAGCCAACTGTTTACACCATACCTGTAGGGGAGTAAGAGAATTTAATTATCCAAAATTGATGCTTCCACTAAAATTGAACTAGCAAGTCAGTCTGCTTACTGCAAGTTTCATTTAAGAAAAGAAACTGTTGATTTTGAAGACACACGCTTAAAACCCCAACAAAAATGAGAAAACAGAAATGTTTCACTAAACAATAATGTAATTATCTGTGTGTAAAACAAGCAGTACCACTGCAAGTCACTGCAAAACCAACTTTTAACAGAGCAACTGGTTTAATACAGGAAGCATTTCTACTTCCCAGAACACTTAAATAATGGAAAAAAAATGCAAACAGAACACAAAAAAGGAAAGCTCTAAATGTGTGTGTGGGTATTCACCCATTCTAAAATCAGATATACTGTAAAAAGGCCCATATAAATATACCACTTTGACTTGAACTCTAGCTTGCAACAACAACCTACAAGACTGCTATTACCTGATAGTTGGGATTTTCTATCATAGGTGCTTTCCATTTTCCTTTATAGTTTGGGTTATTCTTCATGGGCCGGACCCAGTGTCCACAACCAGGTGCAGTGCCACACTTTGGATTAGGGATCTGAGGGGCTTCCCACTCCCCATCCATTTCTTCATCCCTACAGGGGAGAAAGAAAAAAATTAAAAAAAAAATAAATCAACCAATCAAGTAATAAATACCAAACTACTGATTTGAGATCAGACTGGCTTGAACACCAGTGGTCACAGAGGCCATAAAGATTTTGCTGTAACAACCACAGATTTCAGACCAGCTCACTGAGCTTTACTCAACAGCATGGGTGTTTTTTGTTGGTTTGTTGTTGGTTTTTTTGTTTGTTTTGGGGTTTTTTTGTTGGTTTTTTGTGTTTTTTTTTTTAAGGGTCACATGCTCTTAACTACCACAGCATGACTGAATTCAGTTACTTTCCTGTTCCTGCAGACAGCCTGAAACACTTCTCCCCAAGATGCTTAGAGATCCCTTTGAGACTATATGATTTCAAGTTATCAACTTAAACTGTTTTGTGGTTTAACATTGTAGTAGATTCTTTCAAAAGGGTTCTTTATATTCTGTTCTTGTTTAGGTATCTTCAGAAAACAAAAAGGCAACACCTCCACATTTCTCTAAAAGCAGCCCCCTAAACCAAGAAGTTTTTTGGCCATACCTTTCACATTCCAACTTAAACATTCCAACTTAAACGTCACATTCCTCAAACACAATGAGGTTTGGATTGATGTATAATCCACAGAGAACAGGCAGGCTCATCTACAAGACAGCAACAACCTGCACTTACTGATCAAGTCCTTACCAGTCCTTTGGCTTTTTTGCATTAGGGTCTGGAACATACTGTGGTTCATCATCTAGCCATCCCTCAGGCTTAACAGCATCAGGATCTTCTATTTTGGAAGGCTCATCTTCATCCCTTCAATTACAGACTTACATTAGAAAATACAGCATCCTGACACTGAACCAATGCTCTCTTCAGAAGACCAACTGTCATGAAATGGATGATTTTCAAAGGCACCACAAAATGAAACACACTGATCATGAGAATTTGACATTTAATTATCTGTTTATAAACATTTGAAATACATTTCCATTGTTTCAAAGTACTACTTAACCCAGAAATTGCTGCCATCAACTGGCAGGTGTCAGTCAGGTCTTCCTATTCAGCTTTCCCTCTCTGTAAATGCACTGTCCAGACAAAAACATTCTCCTTACCAGTCATCTGGTTTGACAGCATTTGGATCAGGTATCTTTGGTCTCTCATCCCAGTCATCAGGCTTCTTATCATTAGGATCATCTACTTCTCTGGGAGGGTTTACTGGAGGAACCATATCCTCAAGAAGACTTCCTTTACTGACAACTGATTGGTCAATCAACATTTCAAAGGTATCATCTGGTTTTAGCACTAAATCAAAGACATTTATATTAAAGAAATCAGGGAACCATTCATTTTACAGATTAACCAAAAGCTTTATAACAAGCAGAGGCTTTGGCAAATACAGCACACAGGACCTGCAGAGCAGAAGACAAACTCATCACCCAGGTACTGGATCTGGACACAAAACATTTAAGCTGTTACTGTGGGGATACATGACCAGTATCTGACCCCTGAAAATGAAATCTCAAGCAAATTCAATTGGCAGAAAACATCCAAGCACATTCTAGAAGATTTTTCAAAAACCTAAAGCTTGGCCAAAATGCAGATTTGTTTTTAAAAGACACAAACACAAACCTCTGCCCCAAAAAGGCCCTTCTGCTGCCAAATTACAATTTTATACCTGAAAGCATGGAAGCACAAAATCCATGTCACTAACACTGCTGAAGGATCAAAGAAGTGTTTCACAAGTCAAAGCCAACAGCCTTACCCCACAAAAGCCAGACTGGTAATGCAGAGATTTCTATTCAGATATTTAGTTGTTTTAGCAAGCACAAGTAGCTGAGAAGCCAAGGTTACAGAACTGAGCAGTGTTACACTCAGTAGCAGATGTTGTATCCAGATCCATTTCTAAACACCAGTGAGCACATTTCCAAGTGCTTAACAAGTATATTCAAAAGGTCATTTGGTACAACACATAACTAATTCAAATTCAATACTATTCTATTTATGACAGTTTTATTAAAAAAGGGTGATGAAAACCAGAGTAATGGTCTTACAATGACAGTTTGATAACATCTAGGTAGCTCTTGCAGCCTACGTTTTTAGTACTATTAAAATATCCATAAATACATATATGAGAACCCCATGTCACTTTACAGACAACATAAAAACCTGATTTTTAAGCTTATGTTATCAGACAGATAATGTATTAGAATCACATAGCTCTATGGAGTCATTTTTACAGTTATAACCATCACAGTTAACATATCTTTAATCACCATTTCTACTGAACAGCCCAAATCTAGGAACACATGCATTTCCTAACTACAGGAAGGGTGTTTTGTTTCACTTACTCTTACCTAGCAGTGGAAGTTTGCTATGGCACACTCTGGTGGTTTGAAGAACAGCAAGTCTGACCATGCCAGTAGTTGAACATGGCTCCCACCATTATACAATGGAAGTTCAAAAGCACAGTCCATTTCATCTGATCTGCAGCATGCCATAGATTAGCTCATTCTTCTCTGATTATCTACCCTTAATCAGGAATTAGGGGTTTTGGGGTGGGGAGGGGTGTGGAGATCTAAAGACTTGAACTTACATCTCTGCTAACAGTATACCACATGAATTAAAACCAGACCATATTCAACCATCTTCAGAATATCTGCTCAACAAATACTGCTGCAGATGTGGGTGTTACTGAGTAGTCTTCACACACAGAGAAGCATTGTGTGCAGCATGCTGCAGATTTAACCAAATTCCTGGGAACTCTGATACCCTCCAAGAATACTGACCAGCTGTGGGGTTTCTAAGCCTTTCCTGACAAAAATATTTTTATCATAAAAATACTAGAAGTAGTTATTAATTCTTCACAGTAAAGGCTGGCCAGCACTGATTTTTTCCCCCTCTGTAACTGAATATAAACAGCAGTATTTCATAAGCCACTTATGTCCTGCAGTTAAGTTGGTTCATTAAATCATTTAAGCCCACTCATTAAGTAACCACCCTCAGAATTAAACAAATATTACAAACAAAAAAAAAAAGCAGACTCAGATACAAAGTTTCAGTGGACAGGAATACATTTGCAATCTCTCCTATCCAATTTAAATTTATAAGAATTAAACAATACCAAGAGTATATAGATGTGTCTTCTTGTCCAAGTAGAATTTTTTTAGGTCTACATCGGGACGTTTTGCGTGGATTTCATCATATTCCCCATTTTTAGGATTCTTATGTCTGAAGATAAAGTGTAGTTTGTAATCTTCTCCACATTTATCTGGTCCAAACATAATAGTATAAGGTGTTTTGTCATAAAAGTATTCCTGTAGAAGCAAGAAAGCTGAGCATGTGTTATACTGTACATTTTATGAAGTAATTTTGGGTACTTTCTTCCTTCATGCTGCTGCCTTTTTCTCAAAGACAACTGAAAACTGGTAAGGTAAACCATGAGAGGAACTGAGCAGCCCTCTCACACTGCTGGGTGTGCTCTGTTCTCAAGGAACCAAGTGAAAATAGAGATCACTTAAGCCTCTTCAAGGGACAATGAAGAGATTTAGACCTTTCCTTATCTTAAGCAAAAATGCCTAACAAACAAAAGAAAAAAACCAAACCAACCAAACAAAAAAATATCAAAACACCCGAATAACTAGAACCTTTCACAAACATTATGCTAAGAAATGGAAGGGAACTAGTTCCTGTTCACATCAATTTTATTTTCCAACAGAGACAAAACCCCCACGATCTTATCTGGTATTTTACTGGTCTTCTTGTTCCACATTAAATGACAACAAATAACCCTGAAAATACCAGATAGTTATTCTCTCTCAGGGTATGCTGCACTAAGCTGTTTAGATATGTTAGTAAGTGTCAACTACTTATCTCTGGAATGCACAATCAAATGCTGCCTTATATTCTTAAGCAACTGCTCAAAGGAAGACGAGCATTTGATTCTTAGAAGCTTTCTTCTTGAAAGATATATTCTGACATAAATGCAGTGTTTGAAACCAGCCTGTTCTTTTAATTTTTCTGAATGCCCCAATCTCCAGCTCCACCAGCTGCTCCTTGTAGGACCTGTTCTTCAGACCCTTCCCTGCCTCTCTTCTCTGGACACACTCCAGCATCTCAGCATCCCTCCTGTAGTGAGGGGCCCAAAACTGCACAGAGCACTCAAGGTGCAGCCTCACCAGAGCTGAGTATAATGGGAGAGTCACTTACCTACTATGTATTAGTTTAGTAACACATCCTAGAAATGCTTACAAGCAACTTCTGTGTGTTGCCATCTCCTAGACTCCTGCAAAGGTACGTGTCATTCCTCATATCTCATGAAGGGTCCCAGTGTTGAGCAGCTCTTTCCAACTGCTAATCTGTGGGTCAGGTCAAGCAATGCCTCAAGCCTGTCTTGAGCAATCTTGTCTTGGTTTTGTATTTACACAAGGCATCACACTGCACTGCTGTTCTCAGTATGCTAAGTCAAGGTTATTTTTTACTCTCATGGGTAAAAAATGCACAAATCCAAAGGTTCTAAGTCATATGTATATTATCTTACCCAATCTTCTGCTTAGACCTTTGGAAAGCTTTTAAGAATCTAAGATGCATTAGGAATTAATTTATTATTGACATTTCACAAGGACAATTACCCATTCCTCAAACAAACAAACGTTAAGAGGACATACCAGATCCAAGTCATCACTACTGGAGAGCAGTTTAATATAGGCACCACCACAGTCAATGCCATCTTGAAAATTCACTTCATATCTGTGCAAAGAGCAAGTTAGAAAAAAAATGCCAAGTATCAGACAAATACAAGTTAACTTCTAACCTGGGGTTCTAATTATGAATACATTAAGACTGTGTGTTAATCACTACTGTCAAAAAACTTCTACATCAACAGAATGGTTTAATTGCCACAGGAGCTAATACAGTGATGTCAGTGTAGACACTGCAGTAGTAACTGTGACAGTTGGTACCACCAGTAAAGACAAGTTGTCACGGTGGTATCCACCAACATGCAAACAAAAAGGGTTCTAGAAAGTTTGTTGCCACTTTTGAAACTGCCCATATGATCCACTGAATTTAGCCAGAGGAGTTACCTGGATCTGTCTGTACGTACAACAAAACAAGTCTGAATATCAGAAAGAAGTAGCCCCATTGCTGTGGTGCTCATCATCACTAACACTGCCACAGTGCATTTGAGATTCAAGTTGTTTTTCTGGAGCCACACAGTATTCTGGAAGTGAACAGCACTATACTCAAGCTACATAGGATTTAGGGTTTTTTAGAGAAAGACTGAAAATTAACGAGCTTTTTCTGAAATCTTGTAAAATACTAATTTCTGTAAGAGAGTTTAAATATCATTTAACACTTGCACTACAATCTTAATTATGAAATCATTCATAGTTGCAGTTCAGATGCCTCTAGCTATGGAAAGTCAATGCTATATTTATATGCAAAGTCAGTATTTTTCTACAAGGCTTCACCTTATCTTCTTGATTTAAAGATTTTAATCAACAACAACAAGTAAAAAACATGAATTATTACTTACTGAACAATCAAAGGTTTATTATCAAAAACAAATGCCTTTGTTAGCATAGCTGATATTGCATGATACTTTGCCACCGATTTTAACACTAATCCTCTGTCTCCAGACACTGTGTTTTTCTTCAGCTCTTCCACTTCCCATCTTCCTAAAAGACACACAAATAGTCTTTGAAAAAAAATAATACTGTAGGATACTGTAAGGAAGTCATAGCCTTGTTGAAAGTAGAGAGTAGTTGCCAAAGTAGGGAAGAAATCTTGACATCTGATGTTAAAGAAGCTAAAGCAATAATCATCCAACTCATTACTGGTAATTCTACCAAAAGCACTGCTCAAGTCCATCTTGTCCAAACAAAAATTTCCTGCTAACATCTTTCTACCAAATGAGTTTTAACCAGTTCCTTTCAATGATTAGAAGCCACTAGCATGCTAGCTCCACAGTTTGGTGATAAAATAAAAACCATGTCATGACAAAGATCCATCGGACCAACTCTTCTGGCTTCGACTATAAGAAGGAAAGGAAGCTTAGGGAAAGTGAGAACAAGTAATTTTAATAAGAAGTGACAAGCTTTTCCACACCACAATGCCACCACCACCTCTCCCCACCAAATACCTACAGCCAAAAGCAATAAAATTATTTAAATTTATCAAAATCTCAGCTTCAATCTTTCCAGGTAAATAAAAACAGCCAGCCATGGACTCCAAAGTAGGAAAAAACCTACATCCTTACCATAATCCACCATAACTCAAGTAAATTTAATAGAAAACAAGGTGTTATTACATCACAAAATTTCATTTGGATCATTGCACAAACCTATGGATGTGTGAATATCCACTGGATCCGCGTTTAATTGCAATAGTGTATGAAAAAATTGACATGTTGCTGGTATGTCATTTTATTCAAGCCTAACACTTGCACTGTAATATAGAGACTGTTTCAAAGCTCTGGTTCCTATTTAGCAACTACTATTGTAAAAATGTATTTCAACCTTAGGAATTTAGCAGATAATAAGAGAGATGCCTACACTTTGGGTATGCACAGCTCCACACAGAAAAAAAACCCCACCCTCCCATTATACCAAAGAAATATCAGCTCTAGCCAGTGAAGATAATGCAAACTTTCAGTATTTTAAATGGCATGTGTGTAAATATACCTTATTCCTTGCTCTTCTCCAGAAATTTACAAGAAAACTTCAACATGGTAGTTCTGCATCTTTAGGCTGCAGTATTCCACAATGCCTAAAGAAACATGAAATACTTCTCCAGATTCCTACCACAGCTGTGTAAAAAGCACTAAGTCACAAGGCACTGTGTCAGCTAGATACCTGCATGTTTCTTTTTCCCTCCTGCTCACACAGAACTAGAAACTTTCAGGTCAAATCTAACAATATGGGAGTTCATAGCATCCTTTCCAAGAAAGAGCAGATTGGATCTTTAAGACAAACAAACAAGCTTTAAAACAATTATAGAATTTCTCCAAGTTAGGGAAAAACAATTGATTGTTCAGGTAGGCAGTATCCAAATAAGACTTCTAAAAGGACAGTTATAGTTACTCAGACACTAGTAGTACAAGATTCACTGATTTCTGTTTTCCAGGAATGAACACCCCACAAAAGAAAGACTTCTACAATTCTCTGTTAACCTCGAAAAAGGCCTGTGTCAGCATGACTAAAAGGAAGAAAGTATAATGTGTTCTTCAGCATGTGTTTTAGAGAAGATTCATAAACTGTAATATCAAAACAAAACCACTATTTAAAACAATTTAAGTGCAAAGACTGTTAAGGAAGGGGAGGTATGTGTGTCAACACCAAATCCCCACTTTCTTCTAGCCTGGTAAATATGAGAGGGGAAATCACATTCCCTCCTGGGAACTGTGGCCAAGCAATAATGCCAGGCAAAACAAAAAGACACACACACCAGTTAGCTGGAAAGCAATTCAAAAAAGCCTCTTCACCACAGACATTGTTAATGTTGAATTGTCTGGGTGACTAAGCAAACATGACTGTTTTGACATTAGAGACAATTTCTATCTAACAGGAAGCCAAGTAATCAGATAGAGGTCAGTTCTTAGCACTACCCCACCTGTATGGTTATCTGCTCTACCACTTCTTTATTTTTGCCAGTTTTCTGGTCACTGCTAAACCTAAACAACTTTTATGGACTGGTTTGCACACCAAAGCCCTACAAGTTACACCTGCTTACCACATTCTGTCAACAATTGATTTCATTTGACATAGGGAACAAATACTTTTCTTCTGCAGCAGAAACTTGTTCTCTTCTCCCCACTTGTTCTTGGATGAAATAAATTCAAGTTGCAAAATTACTGCCACAGATCACACATTTTCCAGGAGTTTATGATTACGTTCCAGCAAGTAAGTCTAGCCTATTAAGTGAACTGCAAACCCCAACGATAAAAGCTATCAAAACATCTTTTTCATTATTACATTCTAAATTGTGGGGTTCCCCCCCCCACCACTACTGCAAGAACAAACTGCACAAGAACCACTGGAAAACCCTACATTCAAGCAAAGACAACCTGAAAAAGCATTATAAATAAAAGCCTCATGCATATTACTTTTTTGTTTCAGAGGCTAGCCTGGGAGATCAACCCAAGAGTCAGTAGGACAGATGCAGCAACAGGGAACTGAATAATCACCAATACTGAATATTCAGATGCCAGAGGGTATTCTAGCACCATTCATTACAATATATAATTGGGATGACAAAAAAAATTAAAAAAAATCTTTGTGCTAAGTTACCCAACAAGCAACATTTCACATCCCAGACTCAGGAACACAGCTGTGATACAAGCTAACATTTCTGGCCTGTGCCATCTAGGTTTTCAAGCCAAGTTCAGTGTAAGGGCTAGTTATTTCTCAAAGAGTAACAGAACATCAGACACAATACAGTGGAAGCATGGATTAAAACTGCTTACCATCATATTTTGCAACGTTACCATCCATGTCTTCTTTCTTAGTTTTAGACAGCACCCACCTAAAACAACAAGTGTACTCAGTCAATGAACTATCTACACAAAGCTGTATTGTTTAACTAGCCCAGGAAAACCAGCTTTCCCTTCTAGCCTGTGAACCTGTGCTAATGATTTTGACAGTATCACAGAACTTTGTGTAGTTAAAAACCCATGAAAATATAAAGCTCTAAGTGAAAATTCACATCAATTATAATAACATAGCATTCCCAAATACTTGCTAAGAGTGTAAATGAGTATAAGTGATAACTGTAAAGTAATTAAGTTATTCTGAATAAACTTCAGTGTTATAAATAACAATAAACTGAGTTTGGCAGAGCATAAGAATATCACATAAGCATATATTGCCAAAAACACATGGAAAACAGCCAAGTGGAAAACCTTCAATATAATAAAGAAAAACAAAGTAACCAGAAGAAACATTTACACCAACTGAAATTAGCAGTACACATGCATAGTGGAGTACCTAAGGAAGAGGTAAAAGTGTCCAAATGACCAAGGCAACGATGCACTGAACTCTAAGTGTACTGCACACAGGCGATCTCAACCAGGCAAACAAGCTCCTGACAGCCACAACACTATGAACAAGCAATTCAGCTTATTAAACTGATGTTTCTGAAGAAAATATGCACTTACCCAACACAAAAAGTGTGCATTTAGAGGAGATCAAAAAAGAGCAGCCCCCCTCTCATCTGGTCATGCCACGGTTCTATCCTGAGCCATGCACAGGACTATCTAACCAACAGCATCACTGAACTCTTCATTGTGTCAACTACAACACTACATTCTCCTGCTTAACTCTGTAAAGAACTATTTTCATTCATGCTGAACTATTCTCTGGATGGAGTATTGAAGGGATGAATACTACTTCTTTTTTCCCTGATTGAATTTCAGATTTGTTCCCTGTTAACAGAGATGCTGGAAGCCTTCACAGTGTAAATGGCAAGTTAGATTCTTGGTCTACCAGGAGAAGGACCAGGAAGGAAATAAAACATTTCTAAAAAAAGTCATGCAGAAGTTTTACCTAGTCTATTTATATGTACTTTTCCCCCACATTATTTGGGAAAGCAACATGCTGCTTACTCTCTCATACATCTTAGTTCCATCCTTGTTATGGATATGTTCTTATGTAGATTACATACAGCTAGATTACAAAAAATCCCAATCATTCTAGCTAAACTTTTAGTATTATATTTAGTAGGAAGAAACTAATCTTTGAAGAGATGACATAAAGCTGGAAATTGGTATGAATGATATCATCCCAATATCCCTTTAATCAGTTTTGGCTTTTTTTTTTGGTTAACAATCATTATCACTTCTACATAATAATTTTCCCTGTCGTTATCAGTACTGCTTTGTATTGCACTTCTTAATGTTTAGAAGTGACCTATCTTTGAGACAAGTGATACACTGAAGACTGGAACTGTCTAACTTATTTTCCTTATATGTATTGATCTAAATTTGTAATAAATATAAGAAAAACTTAAATATTATGTCAGTAATGACAGATGGCCTGATGTTCCCTGTAACTTTACAAAAGAAATCAGTTTAGAAACAAAGGGAGTAATGTTAAATCTTACAAGAGTTACTGGTGCCTGATATCATGTTATTTCCTTTACAGTTTAAACTGTGCATCCTCAACAGACATACATGTCAAATAATGGTATATCCTCATTCCCAGAGTAGTTGGACATCAGCCTTCTCACAGGAATTATAAAAGGCAGCTTTATGTACTACCATAATGAAAGTTTCATACTGCATCTCCTTTCACCTCAGTCTGGCTCTGGAGAGTTAGGTTTTATTCTATACATTTTATAACATAGGAAGACACCTTTTTTCAGGATTCTTTATGAATCAAGAGCTAGTTCTTGTTCAACAGAATCAGTGTACATGGAAAAATCTCCACCAATAAGACTACCTGATTTGTAGAACACAGAGACTTACTTTCACATTTTTAAAGATTTTCTCACAGCAAGAAAGTACTCTAAAAACTCACCACACTAGCTCTTACTAAATAGAGCTCTACTGCATTCACAAATTTTTCTGGATACACACTTAATCTGAGCAAGTGACAACATGCTCATCTGCCTGGATTCAAAAAAAGAAAAGTGCTCACACAGACCATTTTTACGTGGTACTTTACTTGGTTTCTTTATATTCTACACCCTTTATATCTGAGCTAGAAAGAGGACTGAAAGCCAAGTTGTTTTCAACTACAAGTAGTAAGTCTACTCCAGAAGTACTAAGTAATAGGCTATATTCACCCTTTCTGACAGTACATTGGTTGCACCTGCCGATCTCCAAGCATGCAGATTTGCTCCGAGTAGCACAAGTCACCCAGTGGCAGTTACACCTTATGCTGCCTTTCTGTTAGAAGAAATCTTAAGAGACACAGGCATGGCAAAAGTTTCTGGCTTAACAACTGTTGAGAAAAACCTTCAGATTTCTAAAATTTCAATGCAGTTAAGGTCAAATTGCTAGGAACATATCAGGATTCTCATAAATATCTAATTCTTATTGAGCGTGGCAAGCAATAAATTAAATTTTTAAATCTGCTAACAAAGCCTTCCCCAACAGAGCTTTAATATACAGCGCTGAATGTGCTGTCTCCTTACTCATACCTAAGTGCATGTGACAAGGGGAAAAAAGAAATTTGCTATTGCACTGTAATGGCTATGTGCTTCACGTTACAGCTAGTGTGGAAGATGTTGCTAAAGAATGGCTGCGTGACCGAGAACAAGAACAACCAGACACACTCCAGCTGGTGCAGACCACGGATGGAAAAGCACCGAAGAATAAGATGAAACTGAAGCTGTAAACATGAAACCAGAAACAAGGAGCAAGAAAGCAAGATACAAAGAAGAAGGAAATACCAGGAGTTACTTTTTAACTATAGTGAAACTTATTGTAGAATCTTGCCTTTGTTGTAGTTAGGGCAAAAATCCAGCAAATTTAGAAAATATTCTATTGCTAAGCAACTACCAATCAGTACGTGCATAATCAAGATATTATCCAATCATATAGCTATATTTAAATTAATGAAATGTAACTAAAAAAGTATAAAAACAGATGTAATTTCTGCAGATAGCTGAGACATTAAAAGGTATCTTATTGCCTTCGGTCTCCCAGCGTCTTCTTTTCCAACAAGCTAGTTACAATCAATCTTTAAATTATGGTATTTTTCTTAATGTCTGTAAGACCAGAATGCATTAAAAGCTTCCTTAAACCACAGAAAATAGCAACACACCCCAAACATTAATTGTCCAGCTTAACATTATGGTATATTTGGAGGAAGCATTACAAGTCTTCCCAATCCTAACCACTGTAAATATTCATTTTTATAAAGATACTAGCAGAAAGATGAATACAAAGGAAGTCCTGCTAATATGTAATGAACTGCTGAGAGTAAAAGTTTGTAAATTAATGGCATAAACTTACCCAGACAATGCTCCGTCAAAAGTTTCTGTAAAATACACCTCCCCAGTTGGCTTTGGAGTCTGGTACACAACCTACAGGACAGAAAAGGGGCTTTTTTGCTTTCTTCTCTAAAAATGGCAGGTTAGGACTTCGAAGATTCTATATCTACACTGAAGAACATTCCAACAAAACCTTCATCATGACTGTTCACCACAGGCAGGAGATCTGATGCTACACTCCAGCACAGCAAAACTGTTCATTAAGCTTGTCTTACACATACTGAAGTTCCCCACTGCACCTTAACTTGCTCTTTTTAAAATACATTTGTCCATCAAATGTTTTACTGGTTATAAGTAAGTATCTTCTAACTAAACAAGCTTTAACTAAAGAATTCTGTAATCTTACCTCTAAAGAAGATTTCTCTCTGGCAACATCAGCTTCTTGAGACTGCTTGTCAAAGTCTTCCATTTCAACATCTGCATCCAGTGGTTCTTCTTCATTTTCTATTTCTGCAGTCACTGAGCCAACTATCAGGACACTCAAGCACAGCCAGTACCACTGGAAGTGCATCTTGGTTATCTGAAAAACTGAAAGTTTGAAAACTTTAAATATTATTGCAAGGTTATTATCAATACCATTTAAATTTTACCCCAGACTTTATCTATGATAAAAACACCCACATTAGCAAGAAATAAAGATCATAAAATAGTGTTGCCTGTACCCGCTGTCTTCAAAACCTACTGAATTTTCTTAGTTGATGCACGAAGACCTATGAAAACAGCATCGGTGGATAAGGGACGACCAATGGATGTCATCTACCTGGACTTGTGCAAAGCCTTTGACACTGTCCCGCACGACATTCTTCTCTCTAAACTCGAGAGGATGGGTTTGAACGATGGACCACTGGCTGGATAAGGAACTGGCTGAATGGCCGCACTCAGAGAGTGGTGGTAAATGGCTCCGTGTCCAAGTGGAGCCCGGTCACGAGTGGTGTCCCTCAGGGGTCTGTGTTGGGCCCAGCCCTATTCAACATCTTTGCTGGTGACATGGCCAGTGGGATGGAGTGCACCCTCAGCAAGTTCACCAATGACACCAAACTGTGTGGTGCTGTTGACATGCTGGAGGG
>VXBZ01003454.1:40724-65225 GCA_013399135.1 Heliornis fulica
TAACGCTCACGGAAACCCCGCGGGAAGGCTTGGGGGGACACACACCGCTGACTAATCCCCCCCTCCCCGGCCCTCCGAACGCCAGCGCAGAAACCACCCTCACCCCGGCAGAAAGAACGACGGGCGCTGTAGTTGGGGCCTCCCTCCGCCGCAGCGGGCCCAAGCGGCCGATGCTTCTCCTCCCNACAAAGACAGCACCCGCCCGGAACGGACGGCAAGAGGCGGTCCCAGCACAACCCCTCCCCGCGGCGACAGTCCGGTTACCGACGGCAAAGCCCCCGCTAGCCGATCCCTGCCGCTATTCCCAGGGCATCCCCGGCTGCGCATGCGCGCCAGCTGCCCAAGGCTCCCAGAGCCGCGGAGCAGGTGCCGCCGCTCCGCCTCAGCCAATCACAGCACGCGAACGGCCACCTGAAGGAGCCGTCGCGGAGGGCCCGTGGGCGCGGGCGTCCGGGCAGGTCAATCGCGGCTCGGCCCGCGGATAGCAGCCTCCAGAGCCGATGGGTTGGCAGCGTCTTCCCAGGCTGCCCCTCGGCTTCGCCGCGGCGACACCATTGGGCGCCCAGGCCCGCCCCAGGGGAGGCTCAGTCGCTAGAGGCTGCCGCGGCACCCTGAGGAGGGGAGGGAGCCGGGGCTACTAGGGAACAGCAGGTTCGGTCACAGAGGCGCAGATGGGATCATCGAGTCCAACCTGTGCGCTCCTAAACCGTATCCCTCATCACCTCATCTGTCAAATACACCCAGGGATGGGGACTCAGCCACCTCCCTGGGCCTGTTCCACACGGTTACACGTACTTTGACATCACAGCACGCTGCAGGCTGGAATCCTTTAGTCACATCATGGCTGAGGGAAGTGGGGCCTTAAGCTCCCACAGTAACGTCATGTGCCACACACCTATGGTCAGCCCTTGGGGCGTGACAGCGGCTCTATTGCTGATGGAAACACCCTGTCTCAAATTAACAGTGGTCTTTGCTATAGCCAGAGGCTCGGTGTGGCGGACCGGACGCCATCGGAGGGATGGCCAAGCATAGCAGCTATTGCGCTGGATCCTGATTGCCTGAAAGCGTCACCCAGACTGACTGAACACGTTGGGTATGGGCTTGTGGCCCTAAGGAGCTCCCTGGCACAGCCTGAGTGGCATTTAAAGCATTATCTGTGGTGATGACACTTGGAAGTGTGTGGGAGAGGGCTGAGACAAAAGTGGTTCCCCGAGGGTTCACAAGAAATGCCAACGTTACTCCAGCTGCTGACAAACTGGGTCAGGGCTTGTTAGGTTTGCACATGAGTCTGTGTGACTTGAGGGCTCGCATCAAAGCCTTCCTCCTAGCCAAAGGCTGTAAGGGTTGTATCCAAAGTTGGAGATGTATGTTCTTGTTGAATTAAAAATCTCCTAAAGTATCCTAAAGTTGAATTGAAAGTATCGCCTAATTAATTTAAATAGATACTCCTGCAAAGACTCTGGTCTTTTCCCAGGATACATGTATTAGCCACTAGCATTTGCAGTAAGCAATTGTGTTAAGCTCTGCAAAAAGCCACAGCAATGCTGATGAGATCAGTGGCCCACCTAATTAATGATAATAAATACTTTTTAAAAAATTGGTGAAGTTCATGACTGCCTTTTCTACTGAAGATAGATCTTGACATTCCCTTTTCAAAAGTCACTCCAAAGATTGAAGACAAGAATGGAGACACACTGCACTTCCATCACGCTCCTTTGTCTTACAGTTCCTAGTGCTGTTATGCTCACTATCCAGAGACATAAATGTTAAACTTCCAGAGACAGTTGTCCCTGTACCAAGGGACAAGATGCTCCTCCCAGCTGTGAACGACTGTCATAGTGAAAGCAATGACAAAAGAAGATTTAAAAGTTCTTTTACTGTGTCTCAGGCTTAGCAAGTAAAATGTTCCACAAGAAATACTCTTTCTACTTTGATTTCTACTTCTTTCATCTTTTGATGGCAGGTGAAACAAGAACTTGCTATACTGAACCATCTGACAAGATCCTGAAGACAAAGGTCGCACCCATGTCATGGTGTGATTTCATACTCCAAGCTATGACATGCTCAGACCAGAACAAAGGCATCAGGAGACCTGCACTTCAATCATTTTCATACCCATGCAAGTTTCTAAAGCTCTGGGGAAAAACCCCAAACAAGCATTCTGTTGGTTTTCTGTTGCTTTGCCTTTCTGGGTGCACAAAAATTGCAAAAAAATCTGCCCTGTTCATTTCCACTTGGTTTTGCCCAGAGATGCTAAAACACTTCAAGTTTTAAGACAGAGAATGACTTCAGAGCACTCAATTTTGTCTTCCCTTCATGTAATTCAAGTTGTGGATTTTTCCACAAGTATTTTCCACTAGGACAAGTACATAGGACACCATGTCTCAGACGCCCGTGTCAACAAGAAAAGGATTGTCTGGAAGCCAATTCTGAGCAGGGTTGAAGGGAGCCGGCTCTGCCCTTCTCTTGCCAGGTAGTTTGATGCAGAGCAACTTCCTTTCTTTCCCTAGCTGCAGTGTTATCCACTGCTTTCTAATGACCCACTGGTCTAGCCACACTCAACCCTTCTTTTTCACCTGAGGGATAAAGGTTTCCCTCCCTGTGTCTCCAAGCATGCAGATTACTGCATTAATTCCTAGCCTGCATTAAACACTTAACCTAATGAAGGCTGCAGTATTTGGTCCAAGAAATACATGCATACACACACACACAGATACCTACACATACACATATATAGCACCACAGTATTTAGACAATACTCTAAATTATCAAAATATTAGAGGTGTTCTTTGAAAAATACCAACCTTCTGGATTGCTTTAATGGAAGAAAATTAACTTCATCTTACCCTAAATATACTCTTGCATTGTGAATACAATTGTACACTAATTTAATCCATTTAATACAAGTCCATGCAGGTGTGAACAGAGCAGTTGTTTCTCACTGCCTGCTGTTAGGATTCAGTGCATGTGTGGGAGAACGAGCCGCGCTTCAAGTGCTAAGGGAGTGACACAGGAGTTCTGCACATTCACAGGTAGATGCCCAAGGTAGATTGTCATTTCCCCAAAACACTTCAAATGAGACTGTTACACTTCATCTTTTATTTTCAGATTTTTCTCAAGTTTTGCCTTGTGACTGGGATTTAAATAGCAGTACATACCGATTATCGAATTCTAGGATACAATATTTTATTTAAATAGACTTTCTTTCTACAAAAATATAATTACACATATTATTTCCTGCAGGTAACTCAACACACAATTCACTGCAAAGTTCAGCATCTTCTGAACAGCACCTGTTTAGGTTTCAAGTTACTGAAATGGAAACTTGTAGGCACTTCCCATTAAAAAATTATAAAACACATGGCTGAAACACACTTCGTTAAGTTTGAGATCTATGTTCATATTATTGGGTTGTTCCCATCTCTGTGGGCTGCTTCAAATGTTTGCAGTGATTATTGACAACTTTTCCTTCATTTCAACTTACCCTCCAAAACGGATCAGTGTCCTCAGTGGAGTTGAAAACTGAGCTCTTAATAATTTTTTTAAAAACATCCATACTTTTATTTCTGGTGAAACTTCTCATACTTTTATGCTTTAGTCCCTGAGACAGCCAGTAACACCAATTGTTTATAGTAACATATATTGCATGTTGCCAAGCTGAGATTTTTTTTACATAGGACACCTTACTCAAGCACATGTAATAGGAATTACTAACATCTTTGGGTTCTTTATAGCTTCTCATATTCTTTATATAAAGATGTGTTACCCATTTCCTAATACACAGTATTAAGAATTGAATGGGTTTGGATTTATTCCTTTTATCCCTCCAGTTTTTTGTTGCTGTTTGCCTAGTTTTCAAACAATCTGTAATAAGTGACAGGTGAAAAAACATATTTTTTTCAGTTTCCAGATGTCTTGATAAGTACCTGAAAAAAACAAAATACGTGACTTTCTAAGAAAATTAGAAGCATTGCCTAAGACAAGCAGTTTTTCCCTCCTCCCAGCTATTGCTATAGTTGCTGTAGCAATTCTCTTCAGTGATTTCTGCTGAATATTTTCTACTTATAGGACATTCAGGCACTTAGGAGAAAAAGTAAGAATAATAAATAAAAATAATCATGTGTTCACCTGAAAATGTTTCTATATTGTAATTCTCAAGCTGGGGAAAAAAGTATAGACAAGCCTCCCTGTCTTTTTGGTGTCTTGTTTACCAGGACCCAAATTCTAGTGGTTATACTGACAGCACTGTAAAACCAGAGAATCATCTCGTTGGAACATTTTCCAGCACATTTTCTATGAAGTAAATTTAACTTTTCCCCTGAATAACAGGATTCTGAACTTGTGTGAGTTTCTCCACACAAAATCCCATCCAAAATGACATAAAAATGAATGATTATCAACACTATGCAGTAGGAAGAAGGGAACCTCTAACATGCTTACCTCACTAAGTATTGCCCAGACAGGAGAGTCAGAATTGACTGACAAACGAAAAGCCAGTATTTCTCCTATCGACTGATTGATACTGCCTTCTGCAATTCCATTTTCAAAAAACCCTAAAGAAAAAATAAAACAAAACATATATAGGAATGAAATACACTTCCAACTGAATGTAGGCAAAAACTATAAATTACAAATTAGAAATTAACTCCAGGGGTACAAACATTAGGGGAAAATATAAAAAATCTGCTGTGAGCTGACTGTTTTTGGTTTGGATCTCTAACTAGAGCAAAACAGCCACGAGGAGGTGGGAGAGGTGCAAATTAAAGCAACCAAGAGACCCCTGCGAGGTGAAAGTGGTTTGTTGGGAGAAAAGAGGAAAGCAGGAGGGTGGGGGCAGCTAAGGCTGCAAAATCCAAACCAGAACCAATTCTCCTATGAAGACCTGGCAGAGACTGCAATTAGTTGGTCATCTCATTAGGTGCCTTGGCTTTTGCCACTGCTGGGGGGTTCTTCATTTCAAACCAAATAGGACAGTCATTGGTCAAACACTGTATGCTATAATGTAATACTCAGAAGTGTTGAGGGTTTCTTTTTCTTACTAGCTCACCTTGGAAAGTTGTATTTATTACAGAGTTAATGAAATTCTCAAATGCTGAAGCTTTTTATATATTAGGACAAAATTTTTGGCTTTGAAGTGACAAGAAGCAATTTACCTATTTTTAAATACCCATCTTTGGTTGCTGGGTAGTTAAGTTTACTTCCATGGTCAACCAGATCTTTTCTTAGCATTTCCTGTAAGAAATAAGATATCCAGAAGTATTTTGTAGGGCATGACTTTTATGCTGAACATCACTCTTAAAAAGAAATAGCACTGTGTATTGCAGTTGGAAAGAAGAGACTTACATCAGCTGGCAACACTTCCACAGTAGTGTTAAACAGTTTATCACCAGGGTGCTCCATGTTTCCACTCCTGAACAAGTACCTGATGATAAAGGTGTGTTATTTTATGCTTTATAAAGGTTCTAGGGAAGTAACTCCTTCCAGTTTTGAAGGGAAGCTTCAAATACATTTTCCTTCATAGTTGTGGGCTGTAGAGAACAGAAATGGGCATTGGAACTTTACAATGTGTGACTAAACCTCGCTAGGTGCTTTGTATTTTAAACAGAACAAGCGTTAAAACTGTCTTTCTCTGGACCCATGAATGCAAGTGTTCCCCCTTTTCAGTGCTCAAGTTCTAAACAAATTAACTTCCAGGTTTAAATGGCTAAGGAATATTTGCCCTCTGATCTGCTCTGCTCATCCTAAGGCTGAGGTGAGACAGGGTTCTGGAGTAAAACGGCAGCAAAAATCCCTGTTTCTACTGGACCTCATGCTACATGCCAACAGAATCTTCCTTTTTATCCATGCTGATCAATTCTGGTGCTTCTAAATGATCACTTTACCTCTGATGAGCAAGAGCACTGTCAATGCAAGAATCCAAGCAAAAACATCTATGCTATTAAAAAAAAAAAGCAACAACAGCCAACAAACTTTCATTTTGTGTTTCTGGGATTAGAGTTCTTTGGCTTTTAGATCAAAGGAAATTTAAAGCATCAACTTCTCTCCTCTAGCATCAAACAATCACGCCCTAAGATCACCAAATATCACCAGATGAGCTCTCTGTTTCCAGAGGTTAGCAGTGAGATGGGGCTGGGACCAGCCGTTAGACAATACCGTGGGTAAGTTAGCTTCACCCAGTGCTAACTGGGTGCTTCCCAGTGTTACTGGGAAGCACCAGCACCACTTCTGCTTCCCAGTAACAGGAAAATGCAAAAAATAGAGGCTGCCCAAGTTTCCTAGAGCATATGCCAGTTAATTAAGAGAGCTGATCACAGAACACCAATAATGCTTATTATAACTGCCATTTAGTGCAGCTCACTAGATGGAGATATTGACTTGCTTTCTTAGCTTGGGTTGGGTTTTTTTTTAATAAATGAAAAATCTACAGCCTTTGCACAAATCCAAGTCCCTTAGTTTCAGATTTGGAAAGGAGTTCAGTGACAGGAGTTGTGTCTCTGAACAAGGAGGGTTTTTTTCTCTGAATATCATTGCAGATATATGGTAATTTGTGCCAGAGACGATCTTCTGAAACTGTGTTTCTCACTGGGTTGCTTTTAAGTCTCATCTGTTCTCCCATCTGACACAGAAACTTTCCTGAACCATGCAGGACTGCTGCTTTTGGTGCCAACCTCACTTCATGCTGTTCAAAGAGAATCCTTCTGAAAAAGACTTCTCTATCTTAAGCTACAGGTGTCCTTTCCTTCCAAAGGCAACGAAGTTGAACTGTGTGAAACCAGAGAAGACAGTGTCATCTTTTAGAATGAGAAAAACATTCAAGGTGGGACTTGGCTGTAGATCTTTTCCCTTTCACCTGCACTGATCAGAGTCTGATTTTGGACATGGGTTTTGACTAGATGTCATGCAGACAGCCTTTCTGCTGATTACTACAGAAATAAACTTATCACAGGCTCCACTGATAAAATTAATTAGTTAAAGCCAATGAGGATTAGCATTAAGAAAATGTAAAATATTTAACCAAAGAAATAGAAGGGGAAAAATTCAGAAACTCCAGTTACTGAGGGAGAAATATACTTCAGGAAGAGAATTCAAGAAGGGGAGCAGATAAATATGAAATCATGGAGAGGGGGGGCTGTCAGTGATGAGACTATGGCTTATACAGACAGTTGAGCACTGGTGATTTTGACCAAACTCGATCATTTCCAAACTGGATATAAGCAGGTTTCCATATTCCCTATGACATAATACTTACTTTTCAACTTTTACTGGATTTAAAAAGGTGAACCTGATGTAGTCCCCTGCCACTGGAGATGAAGCCCAGAAACAGTCTTCTCCTTTATAAACTTTTTCCAAGGTGTATTGCTGGTATATTCTTAGGCTTGTATACACTTCAGCAGGTGGATTATTATGTGCTTTATGCAGCACACTTTTGCCAAAATCTTTATCCTGTTGGAAGTAAAGAAATGCTATTTCACTCATACTGTGAAGAATATCCTACTACAGGATATTCCAGAAAATCATTAACTTGGCATCAAAAAATACCCCATCTATTTAATCACAATGAAACCTTGTGCTGGAAAGAGGGTTCCTGTATGCCATGAAATGCTTCTGTAACAGCTACAAGTGTTCAGATGAGAGATTCAAAGGCATTTGGGCAGAAGCAGCCTGTCCCACCTGCAGTTTAGGTGCCAGCTCAATATTTTCCCAAAATCTGTGAACCAAGATTCTCGGCCGTGGCAATGTCAACCAAAGATGCAATGCTTGAAATTGATTTGAGAAACAGGCCAAAACAGAAGCAAATAATTTAGAAATTATTTATTTCTTATCCTTACTTTCAAATTTTGTATCTTCCCAGCCAATGATGAATGAATTCCCACATGCTGAAAGAGAGATGGTTTAGCACGGATACGTAACTTTGCCTTTTCCTTTTCACAGTGCATCTGGAAAGAAAGTACAAGGGAGTGAAGTTTTCTTTAAATAGAAACAAATTAAGTTCAACAAGGCAATTCCATTGTGTGGTTGAGGGTGTGGGTCCAGGTTTTTAATCTATATTTACATGAACAATCCCTTAACAGTCACCTTATTTCAAATATGCTGTTTCTAGACCCGAAGTCCTAACTCCAGTTGTGGTGCTATGTAGATTTGAAGGCCGAACCACCACTAATTCAGGGATTCCTTGTAGTGCAGTCCATCAGTCACACCTCAGAGTGGCAAAAATGGACCTTGAATCTGACACTTATTGGGGTTTTTTAACTGTTTACTGTAATTTTCAATCCAACTGTATCATTCCTTGCTGTATCATTCTAGTTCAAGTACTTTCACTAAAACCGACCTTGAGATAGATTCTAGTTATATTTCAATTTCTATAATTTTGGATCTTTCTGATATGTTTGAGAGGCTTATAATGTACCACATTACACTAAAAGTTATGTGTCTTTTATCCTATAATTACATAAAACCCTTAGATACTGTATTTGAATCCTCATTGTCCAGTTTAGTATGCTTTATGACATGATACATACCAGGGAATTAAATAACTGTAATTGGGACCAATTTCTGAGTTTCTTGACTTTTGAAGGATAGCTAATTACTTCTTTAAATGTAATTTTTGCTCTCTATCTGTAAAGCACCATAGCTTCATACAATGGAGCAAACATGCTACAATATTTAATGAGACATAACGAAGCATAAAGACACAGAACAGACCAAAGAGCTAAAATGAGACTCTCTGAGTTCTAGTCTCAGTTCTGCCACAGGATTTTTTTTATGAGTCTGGAAGATCATTTAACTTCTCAGTATTCCTGGTCTTACATCTTTAGATTTGAGAGGATAATGTATCTAGTTCTTCAATTAAGCACTTTCAGTTCTGCGAATGGAAAACATTACTTAAACTAAATCAGTATCTTCTAAAACTAGAAGTGATAAAGCTTTCCCTCAGCTGACTTCAACACCAAGACTCATGGGAGATTGATGTTTTCCACCCAAGTACTAATTGGAACTTCAAAACCACCTGGAAGGCTATAAAAAGACCTAGGTATTTTTATGGTTGTCCACAGCAGATGTTCAGCAAAACAATGTAAAAACACAACACGTGCAAATTGATTTACTGGAAGTTGTTTCTTTGAGAAACATCCTACACTTTTGCTAGGAAAATAAATCATTATAGGAAAATAAATCTGTGATATCTGTAATCTTTCTACTGACAGGGTTTGCAGTTCAGCCCCTGTAAGAACACAGTGTCTGTCTAACACAGTGTAATCCTGTCTTGCTGCGGCAGCATTACCCAAAGTCCATCTAGTTCCACTCCCCTACCGTGGGCAGGGACACCCTCCATGGCCCAGGCTGCTCAAAGCCCCATCCAACTTTGAACTCTGCCAGGGATCCAGAGGCAGCCACAGCTTCTCTGGGCAACCTGTGCCGGGGCCTCATCATAAAAAAATGTCCTTTACGGCAAATCCTACCCTCTTTCAATTTAAGATTGTTGTCTCTTGTCCTGTCACAACAGGCCCTGGTAAAAATGTCTTTCTCCATCTTTTTTTATAAGCCCCATTTAAGTACTTAAAAGATTGCAATGTGCTCTTCTCAGAGCTTTCTCTTCTCCAGGCTGAACAACCCCAGCTCGCTCAGCCTGTCCTCATAGGAGAGGTCCTCCAGCGCCTCTGATCTTCTTTGTGTCCTTCCTCAGCACCTGCCCTAACAGGTCCATATCTTTTTTTTGTACTGAATAATGTTTCACAGCTGGGATCTCCATCCCTCTTCCAGCTTCCATTTTCCACATCTCATGAACAGTTCCCACAGGTCACACTGCTGGCCATTCCAACCCAAATGTAGGGTCAGCATGACTTGTCTCATAGGTTTTTCCTACCCACAGCAATTGAAATTGCAGTTGCAGAAGTGAAACACACTAGCAACTTGGTGATACCTGCTTTTCAGGAACACAACTTCCCCTTAGGTATGAATCAGGTCTTGGAAGCTAGAACAGTCATTTTAAAAATAAGAATGTCTCATCTATTGTATGGAAGTTGGCACCTGTTAGAGCTGGAATGGGTGATGGCAACATAACAGTATCTTGATTTTATTCTGTTATCAGGCAGGCAAGGAAGGCAAGAACCTAAACTGTACTTTAGATTAAATCCTATGGGCTGGCCTAACTCATGGGGTAGGATTTCAAAGGTTACACCTACCTGTATGAAGTGGGAATTGAGACTCCTCGGTGGCATTACTAGGAGTAAAACCGGGGACCTTCTGCTATCCCTGGGAATCATCTGTGTTACACAGTAAAACTTGAGGCTTGTTTGCTCTGGTCCCCTCAGCCTACTCCTCTGCACAATTCCTATCTGTCTGTTCTTTATCAACCCAAAAGTAAGAGGGGAAAATACATGGAGTGGGGACTGGCTACACTAATCAAATTAAATTCTTGAACTTTATAAACCAAGAAGGAGCAGAAACACCGGTCAGGCTCTGTGGCACAGTCTGTTATACAAGAAGAGTGAGAGTAGTGTCCATCACCAGACTGATGAGAGAAAGAATGCAAAAAGACATAAAGACATATGTAATGTATCAGTGGGATCACCTGTAGTGCTAGAAATAGCACTTTTTGCAATCAAACACATTTCTTTCATTTTCAGAGAAAAGTATCATTTCGTTTGTTTGATCTCTTTGTTTCCCTGCACTTTTTTTTTCAGGCAGTCAGTTTATTTCCCAGCTGGTAAAAGATTTAAACCAAGACCCTTAAGTTTGACTTCCTGGAAGCAAGGGATTAGTATGCAAAATTGAAACCATCTGTGATTGTCAAACTGTATGCTTTACTGACTTCCACATCAGAAGATTACAAGAAGTGATAGTCCACATAGCTTTACATATTCAAATTTTTCTTTGGTGTGGGTGCTGCAGGGTTGCTTGTGTGACCAACTACTGGCAGAAGTGAGCCTATCCTGTCTGTGTTCTGAGCTGATGGAGACAAACCAGTTCTGGTGTGAAAATCTGATTTTCTGTCAGTCAGGCTTCTCTAAATGCCACTGTGGGCTCAAACACCGTGTCACTCGATGCAGATCTGCAGCAGATCTTTCTCCACAAATTCCAAAACAAGTCATGTTTCAGAGATTACTATTCTCCTTGTTGAAAAGAAATCATTTTCTCACCAAGACTGTTTAAATATTACTTGTGTTAAGAAATGCATAGGCATACTTACTGCATCCTTTTCTGGATTGCACACTTTAACCCAGAGCAGGTGGTCTATAAGCCAGTCTATGGGCTTATCTTTATAAAACATGAGAAAAAATTCCACTATGAGTGGCAGGTCTTCTGATTTAAACAGTTTTCCTGAAAGCAAGACAAGAAGTTGCACATTCAGCTATTTTTATTGCTATGCAAAAAGATCAACAGTTTTACGTTTACTCGCAGTTTCAAGCACGTGCTTGTAATTCCGTTATTCAGCAGCTATTTCACACAGACTCCCAGCTTTGGAGATTTGCTCCAGTTTGTTGGGACTCTGAAAAGATTTCCAATCCATGCCAGGAGATATTCTCCCACAGTCAAGCAGCCAACTAATAAAGCATGCAGTTGTATCCTGGTTCCAAACCAAATCTGCCAGTCACCTGTATCAGCAAGGGAGATGAAACAAAGCCTTACTAATTCCTCCCAATGCTAGACATGCAATTTCACTGGCAGTACTCCACCAAGTATCTTTACATTAAGACCTAGATAGGAAAAATATGGCTTTTAAAATACTATCACTGTTCATTTTGTTAGATTAGGAAAGGATTAGTCTAGGTTTGAAGGAAGGTGGTCATCCAGAGGGATCTGGACAGACGTGAAAAGTGAGCATGGGTGAGCCTAGTGAGGTTTAACACCACAAAGTGTAAGGTCTTGCACTTGGGCCAGAGGAATCCCAGACATAGATACAGGCTGGGAGAAGAGCTCTTGGAGAGTAGCCCTGCTGAGAAGGACCTGGGGGCTCTGGTGGAACAGAAACAACACAAGCCAGCAGTGAGCTCTCGCATCTTGGAAGGCCAATGGTGTCCTGGGCTCCATCAGCAGAGGGGTGGCCAGCAGGGACAGGGAGGTGACTGTCCCTCTCTACTCTGTCCTCATGAGGCCCCATCTGCAGTCCTGTGTCCAGAGCTGGGGCCTCCAAGTCAAGAGAGATGTGGAGCTGTTGGAGAGGGTTCAGAGGAGGCCACGGAGATGCTCAGGGGACTGGAGCAGCTCCCCTGCCAGGACAGGCTGAGGGAGCTGGGCTGGNTGGAGGTTGGTGGCCCTGTCTGTGTCAGGGGGTTGGAACTCAATGATACTTGGGGTATCCAACCCAGACCAGTCTGTGATTTTGTGTGATTGTTTGACCTTACACTTATAAGGTGTTATCACAAGCAAACTGTATTAGAACCAAAGAAAAAATATATAGAAGAAACTTACTGAAGAAACTAAAAATAATTTTTAAAAATCAAAATTATTCACATTCTTCTCCACAAAGGAAGCAGATTTTTTAATAGCTATTTCTAATTCCATTCCTGAGAAGACCACCGCATGCTACAGGGGCACACCGTTCAGCCCCAGGGCTGAACAATTCACTACTTATGGGAACCCAGCTCCTAGACCCTATGTGGAGGACACTGCATTAAAAGGACAGTTTTGAAGGGCACAGAAAGACTTTCAGCAGGAGGTTTCCTGAAGAACCAAGGAAGTTCTGATAGATGAGTCCTTCCATGCTTCAAGATGTAATACCAAGTGAGACCTACATGACAGACACAACTCCAAATCAACTGACCTTGCTGAGGTCTTTAATACTTACCAATAAATCCAAGCTGAGAGAACTCCAGTATCATCCACTCTTGGGACTGTTTGGCAGCAAAGTTTTTTATACTTTGAATATAATCAGGTTTGGCTATAATATCATCTTCCAGCTGGGAAAAAAGAAAGCAACACAAAACCAGAAGGCAAGTGGTGGTGATGCTGCCACAAAGAAGTGATAACTGCATTGTGCTTGACTGCTGCACAGCACGGACTGAAGATGTGCCAAACTACACTAAACTTGCTGTTTAGCTTCTGTTATATATCTCTGTTCCTGTAGAATTCATTAAATGTTTATTTTCATGAGTGACTATAACACCATGAGTCCTCCTCACTTATTCAAGTAGGACTCCCTACCTTAAAGAGGTCTCACTTAACAGAAAACATTCAGCAAAAGACAGAGGAGCAAATGATTCATCCTGAAGATGTGTAAGCCAGAAACTGCAGGAGCAAGCTGAAAAGAGAGGTGTCTAAAGTAGATTGGTTAAAAGCTCTGCAGAACAGCCTGGGCAGACTTTGTTGTACCTAAAAGGTGACTCAGGTAGTGAGATGCCAGTAGAAAGCAAGCTGGTTTTATTGTTCAGGAAATACTGGTCATGAAAGAACACACAGCAGAGCACACTTGCCAGGAATACAAGGAGCTCTTGGAGTCCTGTAAGGGCTGACACCAAGTGCAGCAGCAGAGCCAGCTAAGGGGTACTCAGACAAGGAGACTGACCTCCACTGAGGAGATGGGAAAGGCCTTGGTTGCATTTCTGTGTGGCCTTCAGAAAGGAGTGGGGGATCTGAAAAGCCAGAAGCTGTTCCAGTTCCTAAAGCTGAGGATAATGAGCCCAAACAAAGAGTTTAGAGGTAACGACACAAATGAAATAAACTAATTCCAGCATTAATTAAGGAACATGTAATTCACAGTTTGAATTCCATATGGGTATGAAAAACACATAGGAAGAGGAGACTAATCCTTCAGGAAAATTCTGTTGGGCTGTAGCGTAACGATACAGCTGCTGTGCTTCATTGGCCCTGGTGCTTGTCTGGCAGTGCTGGAATCTGATTCAGAAAGCTGAACAGGTATAAAATAAATGCTATGAGAGGGGAAAAAAAAACAAAAAAAAAGGAAAAAAACATGGTTTCCTCTTGGTTTTGCAGCTCAACTGACTCAGTGCAGAGTCAGCAGCAAGAGCATGAGAGAGCAGGCCCACAGCTTTTAGCTGAATTTGGCCATTAATGTAAATGTAGAGCTGGTGGGGAGAAATATGTTGTCAACAGTCAACTCAGGAGGAAGTAGCATGAAGTTTGGAAGACAAGATTAAGAGATCTGTTTTGACCCTGTAAGCTTTTGCTGATGGTGAGATAACAAAAATAGATAGATGGAGACAAACTGATCGAGATGAATGCTCATTAACAGATTCTGAGATCAGGGGACTGAGTTGAGGTGACAGTTATACAGAACAAAACCAAAAAAACAAAACCCCAGAGCATCAGCTTACAAGAAATCTTGCATAAATTTAAATGAGCTGAGAGTATTATCCAGTAACTAGATGTAAAGGGAGAAGAGCAAGGAATCAAAGAAAGTTTCAGAGAATTCTTCGAGAGCAAATGAGGGGATACAAAAAAAGACCAAAGGCAGAGAGGAGTATCTCCAAACCCTAGTGAGACCACCATGTCAAGAAACACTAGAAGAAAGAATAAAAACTCATAAAGATGGAAAACACAGAGGCTGGGATGCAAAGTGGGTGTGAATGTGGTTATGAACTGAAAGTAGTTTCGCATAGTGAGAAATCTGAAACTGCCTTTTCTGAAGCTGACAATTAAAAGTGAATATTGGAGAAGGTGGCTTGATACCCTAAGTAGCACAGACCAGTAAAAGCTGTTTAATTAACCCTGTACTGAGCTCTGTCATTTGTGCTCACCTAAAGCACATTTTCTTGAAGAGCATCTGCCACTGCTCAGAGACTTCAGTATCAGTTCTTTTTCAGTATGTTCCTCTATGCATGATTACCCTGAACATTTAGTGTGTGTTAACCAAATTCTAATTTGAATTTTTCTGGCTTCAGTTTACAGCCACCTGTTTTTCATATGCTTTTTATCTACCACAGAAGATTATACAGTGGCTGTACGCAGCTGGATCAGGAAGTTTAAGGTGTGAACTCTTTAGTCTGTTTGGCCCATTGCCACGAGGCCATCAGAATTCATGATCCCAGCTAATGTCCCTTCACTCAGCAGTACCCCAAAATGAAAATAAGATAATGTGCAACAGCAGGGCTACATAAATTCCCTAAGTGACACACAACAAAGGGGTTTCCATTCGTTTCTCTTATGTGGGTTAGCTAAGAGAAGTGAAAACGAAGAAGCAACAGAAAAGTAGTAGTGTTGAATGAAAGTACAGGCATCAGGCAAGATTATCTTATTTTCTAAATTATATTAGGGTATTTTAATATTCTGAATTGCCATTCAATGCATATGTGAAGAATGTTAACCTGAAAAATTTTATTTTCTCATTTTCCAGAGAAAACAAACCTCCAATACTAAAGATCTGTTTTGTTTTGTTGGGTTTTTTTTACAAGCATAAAGAAAATGTCAGCTAAATATGCACTTTCATGTAAGTTACTCCTTTTAGAAGCTCTACGAAGCAATGAGCTTGACCTAGAGTCTGGAGGGGTAGAGAAGAAAAAAAAAAAGTCATCAATACAGGCTCCTAATGACTTCACTGAGCTATTTCTCAGGCCTTAAGACTGTAAAAATGGTGTACAGATAAGTGCTGCTGGCAGTATGTCTTACCAGTATACACATACACATCACATATAAGTACACAAAGTTCCCTCAGCCTCCACAAGGCAAGACCAGATTTTAACTGAAGATACCAGAAGATTCATTTAATGGTTTATTTTTGGTTCATCTGAGTACTAATAGCACACACTTCCCAAAACCTGCTGCCATCTGTGTTTCTCAAAGATGCTTTCAGATTTGTACTGTTTAATTACCTGATGTTTAATGAACTAGGACTACAGGGACACAAAGAACAAATGCACGTCCTCACTACTAGTTTGGGATTCAAACGCCTGCTCTTAGGGTTGTGTTAGGATACCGTTATCTTGTCTCTGACTCAAGGGGCTCTGATGGACTCCAGAAAGTATAGCAAAAATGGAAACAAGTATTTCAAAATTCTCATAGTTGGGAGTTTTTTTTAAAGAAAACTCCACAAAAAAAAAAAAGCCTGAAAGGAGCAGTAGCTGGTTCAGCAGAAAAATCCCAAACCAAACCAACACACCCAAACCAGGCAGAGTGGAAGAGGTGCTTCAGATAGAAGAGATGGGAATTACTGTCTTTTTTCAAAGGTTATGTGTGATCACTAGGTAAGTCTCATCCACAGTATAAGCCCTTTAGCTTCAGTGGACTTCACAAAGCTACTTGCTTAAATCCTGATTCAGCAGTATCCTAGCATTGAGTGTTTACGTGTTTATTCAGCAAAGACATCAGCTGCTCTGCAGGCATCTAGACTAGTTGTGTACACTTTTTTCACAATTCAGAAGTTAGCATCAGTCACAACAAATCATACTATTTCTGACAAAACAGTAAATAAAATCTAATACATTTCAAGTTTTCCTTTAGATTCCTGAGGTCAGTCTGCACCAGCCTGAAGGAAGGGATTTTTAGGTTATTTGCTTTCCATTAGCATAAGTTGTTTCCATGCCAACATGGATGCCTTTAGAACTTTCTAACAGAAAGGGACATTAAGTGTCTGGCAGCATGCTTAACATTTCCCTTCACTGTGTTGCCCATGCCACAATGCTCTAGGACACCCAGTGAACTAGGCTTGCCTTCTTAATAACACATTGAATTCATGGGAAAATCCTCCAGTAAAAACCTGAAGTCTTTGGTAGACAAAATTTCTCTTTGTCCACCTGTCTTCTGAGTCTCTACACAAAATTTGAGAAGAGAGCTTAGACCCTTGAGTAGCCCAGCTCAGAGGCATTTGTATTAAATGCTGACAAGAACCGTATGAGATGCCTGCTCTTGTGGTCTTCTGCTTCTGGGAGTCCAGTACTCGTGTGACAGAAAACTTTGTGGCCTGTTCAAGCAGGAGAAGACCCAAGAAAACTGTAAGAACTAAGTAAAATGCTGTTCTGAGCTTTTTAAAAAACACTGACATTCATGAACTATGTGAAAATTTATGGGTCTGTTCCACAGTTGAACAGTCATAATAAATTTTGGAATCACTGGTGACAATCGTCATCTTTACAGGGTGCAGATTAGCACAAATGATGGCTAAGCCTATGTCTAACACTCTAAATCTTTTGGAGGATTAAGGATCTGTACCAACACACAGTTTAACCCTGTCTCCAGTATCCCTTTACTGGTACTTTTACCTGTGTGTAAGGGGTTTTTGGTTCGTTGTGCTCTGGGCCACAATCTGCACCCACCACCACTTGCTCTGTCTTGCTGCACCAAGTGAAAGCACATTCAGCTCTCAACTTCCTTAACCCAATCACATAAGGGTTTCATGCTTCAGTCACCCTGTTGTTATTCAACCTCACGAACCACGGGGAGGCAAAGATGTGTTTAGTCAAATAGTTCCTGGCCACAAGACGTACACAAACACAGAAGTATGTTGACACTTGTAAAGGCCATAGGAAATGAAATACAGAGAGAATGATAACAGGTTGCTTTATTGCAGCAGTTGAAGCAAATTAAAACTGCCAAAGCTAATAATTGATACAGGTGTATTGCAGGTACTTAATGATAATGTGAACATACCTGTAAATAAAATGTTCCCTTATGTTGGGCATATAGCATTAAAAAGCTATAATCCAAATTCTGTTTAGTTCTCCACCTAAACATAAGCAGCAAATTCTGATAAGATTTTTTGGGGGGGTTGCAAGGGTTATTTCTATAATAAAAGCACTTCTAATGCTCTCCATTTTTTTTTCTCTTCACTAAAATTGTAAGATCGAGTATTTTACCTCACTGTCAAGTGAATAAAAATTCCTCTGTAATCAGTGTAAACATCTGTGAGCAATTTTAACTTCCCATAAAAGTTAACATTAACTAAGCAAACAATTTTTGATCTGTACCAATGCAGCCTGAAACAAAATGTCTAACAGGTATATTTATGTAAATGCCTTACAGATTCTAATCATTATATAATGAGCAGCAGATATTAACACGCAACAATTATTTAAAGATCTAAAATTAAGTGCTCTTACTGATGAACAGCACAGAAAAAGAGGTTTATAATCTTTGGGCTTAGGTTTAAACGTAAACACAGATGTTTTTCTACAAGTGCAGTCTCCCATTTTACCAGAGAATGAAGCTGACGTTGGATAATCAATGCTAAAAGACTAATTTATCAGTATTTAGTTACATAAAAGTGTATCTGATTCAGATCTCATCATATCTGAAACTTAAGTAGTAGACATGCTTATGCTTGAAAGATAGATGGTTTATCTAGAAACCAAATACACACGCACACAAGCACTCGCTGATTTCCCATAACCTAATCTCTCAGTACTGCAGCTCTTTGGTTGCACAGTTGGGGTAGCTTCTCATAAATCAGTTATTATCAATCAAATGAAAATCACTTCCAATAAATTAATTTTTTTTTTTAGGTTAGAACATTTATCTTGGTGAATTCGGGGCACACAAGTGTATGGATCACTGCTTAAGATGTATTAACAGTAGTATAAAAAGTCCATCATCACCAGAAGTTAGACCATTAATTAAATCCACAGCAGTTGCCACTAGTTACCTAAGAGGCCACGTGGGGCTCAGTTTCTGTGTTCACAGAGCCTCTTCCTTACCTGTCACATAAACCATTTCCCTGTTTTTTTATTTATGACCAGACCTCCTCTTGGCATTACCCACCTGGGTTAAAACCTGTGGGATGCCTACAGCCAAGATCCAAAGTAGAAGCTTTGCCTCTTGCCCTGAAGCTTTCCTCAAGATCCCCTTGTGTAGTAAGTCTTTTAAAAAGTACTTTTGAGGTCCATTAGCTCCAAAATACAGAAACATTATCAGCTCAAAGAACACTAACTTGTGCAGAATTTTCTATTTTACACTTTTAGCAAAAGTTCTTAGGTTTTGTAAAACTGTCTTACCTTACTCTGTCCTCTGAATCCCCAAAAGTTTTCTTCAGATTGGAAAGATCTGGATAATAAGAAGGAGGAGGAGAAATAACCTCCAGGACTCCAGACTGGATTTCTTTGGGGAAGCTGTGAAGAGAAGTTTAGTGAGACCCCATTCCTTGAAAAGACTTTAAGAGCAACCACAGGTAGCAGCTCCCCAGAGTTGGGTCTCCTCCTCCGTAAGTGGAGTTCAAAACTCTAGCAAAGAAAGTAAGTCACACTGAATGTAAATTAGGAACCAAGAAGGCATCTTTGATCACCAGCAGAACAGGCAGGACTGTAACCCATGGCAATCACAGGCAACACTGAAGTGTGTCTCAGAAATCCCATCCCTCCCCCATCTATACATGTTTACTCATACCTGCCGAAACGCAGCAGACCTAGGACTATACACAACTGTTGCCCTGGCATGAGAGCTCCTAGTGTCCTCATGCTTGCTCTAACTCTACATTCTAGCCAAACCAATACTGGCCTGGAGTGGCATGGGGAGTCTGCATCTTGTTTCTGCTCCAAGGATTACACTGTTCATTTTAAGTCATGGAGAAAAATGCACAATCAGCTTTGGGAATCGAGTTTTCCTCTTCCTCCAGAATAGGTAAAAAAACCCCATTCTTCAGTTTTTAATGGGTGTAGGAACACTGAAGTAAGGAGTTCCCAGAACTGAGTTCCCCATTCCCTATACCTCATGAGGAAACACTAACATTAAAAACAAGTGCATCACGAGCTGCACACGATGCTGTAAACATCTTTGGGAAAGAGCAGTGACAACAAGCCAAACTGCAGTGGGAACCAAGCCTTCATTTCACAGCTCTTACATTCACCTGGCACAGCAAAGGATACCCAGCTCATGTTGCCCACCACACAACTGAATTTAACTTTAGAAATGTAATTCAGTAGCCTTCCAAATGCCATTGCCTTCATGAAAAAGAGGCAAACGAGGAAACACAAACACCCAGAAACCATGGCCAACAGCAGAATACGTTGCAGGGCCATCAAGTCAGTGGGGACTTAATCTGTATGCTCTCAGGTACCTTGAATTGCATCATTAATTTCATGGGGAAGAGACTTCAGTTCAAGTAAATATTTACCAAAGGTGTAAGATGAGACCTCACCTGATTATTTAAAGCATATTTACAAAATAAGGGAAATACACTGAAATACACTCTTCTGTTCTGAATTTCACAGTGTGCTGTGATACACATATGAAGAGAGTGCCTTTCCCTCCTGTCTTAGCAGTTCCTTTTCAGTACTGTGGAGCTGTAATTGACTGTTGAAACGCTCTAATTCTTTCCACAAAAGCTCAAAACATGTTTACCAGTTGTTTGGAATTACACTACAGGACTTACCTGGTTTTAACACTTTCTGCAACGCTGTTAACATACTCTGCATCCACCTAAAGAAAAGAAAGAGAGTTTAATTTCAAGCCACCCACTTTTTTATTAAGCAGCACTTTATAGGGAGTAATTCATGGCCAAGCTGGATGAGGTTTTGGGCAGCCTGGTCTAGCAAGAGGTACCCCTGCCCATGCCAGGGGGGTTGGAACTAGATGATCTTTGAGGTCCCTTCCAGCCCAAAACATTCTATGATTTCCATACAAACATTTCAATTTTACCCTTCCAGTCTTTTTTTTCCCCAAAGCAGTATAACAGCATTTCTGCTAAAGGACAGTATGGGGCTTTCAAGGCAGCTGAACTTGCAATGTAATTGAAAGGAGAACTGAATGATCTCCAGCCACAGTTTGTGCATTTTGGGGTTTTACTCTGCTCCTGCAAGAGTCCAAGCCATTTTCTGCACAAAATTCTGTTCTTCTTTCAGCTTTCAGTCATGCTAGAAAAGCATGACCATGAGCCAGCAATGTGCCCTCGTGGCCGAGAAGGCCAATGGCATCCTGGGAGAATATTAGAAGGTATACCTGGAGGTATTAGAAGGAGGGTGGNAAAGGGTGAGTGTCAGGAGGATGGATCCAGGCTCTTCTCAGTGATGGCCAGTGACAGGACAAGGGGAAATGGGTCCAAGCTGGAGCAGAGGAGGTTCCATGCGAATGTAAGTAAAAACTTTTTCCCTGTGAGGGTGACAGATCACTGGATCAGGCTGCCCAGGGAGGTTGTGGAGTCTCCTTCCCTGGAGACATTCAAGACCAATCTGGACACGCTCCTGTGTGATCTAATTTACATGATCCTGCTTGAGCAGGGGGGTTGGACTAGATGATCTTTCAAGGTCCCTTCCAACTCCTGACATTCTGTGAATCTGTGAACATTCATGTCTCCCAACAGTCTTCTTTTTCACAAGAAATCAAAATGTGCATGCAGAAGGCAGGACTCCAGCATGCCAAGGTACTTTGCAAGATGTATGATGTCTAAATGCCAGATAAATAATCTGTATTTCTGCTAGACTAAGATTACTTTTTTTTTCTGATTCTATGGAAGTTTTCTATGGAAGATTTACTTTTCATTCTTTGAGTACCTACTTTCTGAGGTAAATAATGAGTTCTTATGGTTTTATTTGAAAATCTGAACACAAAAAAAGTCTGTTTGCAAATGCAATGTGACTTTTTTTTCCCCTTCAATCACCTGTCTTACAGTGTTTTTTTCTGCATATGAAGACTGAGGCACTAATTGCTGACCATCTCCTCTAGCCCTGAAGATACTCCTCCCACAGGTCTGGCTGATGGTATTTGGCAGCACCTCCTACATTATGATGCAAAGACCCAAATGTCCACAATGCCTTATTATCAATATACTGCACCTTTCCACACAAACTTACCTCTGCCACAAAGAGGATTATTACACAGTCATTCTTTTGTGCCTCAGGAAGCTCATACAATAGGGAATGCAGTGTGTCAAGCAGATAATGTTCTTTTTCCCTTTTCACTGTAGGAATACCCATCACCAGTGAGACTGCAGAGGAAGAAGCCCACAAGCCATGTAATTATATGTCAGGTAAGGGTAAGCTGAAATTAAACTTAAAATTTTTGTTTGATGTGACCATGAGAACACTTGAACAGGGCTATTGTGTTAGAAAATAATTATAACCATGAATATTCACCAGTTTACTTGGTGACACTTAATATTCCTATAGCACTATGACATCATGTGCCTTATCACATGGAGGAGGAGGTACCTCCAGCTAAGTTTAGATTAGAGACACCTCTTTCTGTAAAATGAGCTGTGTAGGCTGTATTTGAGAATGTGGAGATATTACTACCTCTGACAGGGTGTAGATATCTACTACTTAGTTTCAAAAGTGGATATTTCAAAGTAAGTGAAGCTCTATGTACAGAGTCAGAACCTCAGCAGTAAGAGTTAAACCAGAACTGCTGAGCAAGCAAGTTCTTGCAGAAGGCAAGCGCTACATCTCTCAGATAGGAATCCAACTTGAATTAAAAATAAATAAATAATTTGTTCTCAGCAGTGTAACTGATAGGGATCCATGGCTTGGACATAACAATAAGAAGAAAGGAATGTGTGTGTTATTGTCATCAACAAGGAAGTAACTGAAATTGTCTCTGGCAAAGCAAACCCGTGCTGTGTTACATCACTAGACTGTAATGGTGATTGCAATTGATAGAGACCTTACCTAAATCAGTGACTTAATAGAGCTCAATAATTGGGAAATTCTTAGTCCTTGCAGGAGATTCCTGTTGACCAACACCTTGTAAGCCTGGTAAGGGGGCAGCAGATTTTAAAGGAAAGGAGTAGGTGCAGTTAAGTGTCTTGATCCAGACTTTGTCAATCATACCAGTGCCAGTTCAAAAATGCTCAAGTTCAAATGCTCCTTCCCAGCACATAAGCTGCACAACCTCTGGGTTTTGTTTGGTTTTATGTGCTCCAAGTCAGCCTGTACTTGTTGAAGCACAGTCCAGCTGTGATTTTCAGTACAAATAAATGAAAATCAAACGTGAAGCATTCTCACAATACCTATTCATTTTCTTCTCTTTGGGGTTGGTGTTTTTTTCCCCTTTGCTTCCTTTCTAAAAGTTCTCTGACAAATCATTTTTGACTGATACTGACCTATGGGCACTCCAGTGAGAACCACATCACTAGATCACCCTGCCATGACTACACGTCCTACTGAGACAACTGTAGAAAGTTACCTGTTATCATGTCAAGCTGGTTCTCTTTCACTTAAACTGGAAGTACTGCCAATGTGTCTTTATACAAAATGACACTAGACAAAAGGCAAAATTCCAACAAAACACCCAGCAAAGCACATCTCAGCCACATGTGAATACATGGTTAAACAAACAAACAAGAATAATATTGTTTTTCAATGTTGGCTATTTGAAAAGGTCTATCAGTATATTCTGTGGTCAAGTCTTGCAACTGGGATGTGAGTGTGGTAAAAGTGCTTTGGTATCCCCATTAAAATTTATTCATTTTGGAACCATTATAAAGCTCAGGGAGAAAACCAACTCCAAAGTTTGAGTTATGCATTACTGCTAGAACCTAATATAAAAGGGAAGCATATAGAAAATAAAAGCTAAAGGTGATTTCCTACCTCCAGTTCTCTGTTGCCCAAAAATAACATTTGGAAAAATGGCATCTTCATTTTCTCTGAGGTGAGGTAGATAGTAGAACATGTTTGTAAGAGGCATGGAGAGGTTTCTGGTGAGGTTTAACAGTTTCCACTTCATATCATCTTAAAGAAACAAAGTAAACAGTAATCTGTATTTTATACAGATAAAATAAAAAGCCAGCAGTGAAGTCCATTGTTTCAACTGTTTTCCTCAACTGAATACCATCAGATTACCAACATTCAAGATCATTCAGTCAGAACTAATCCTCAAAAGTAATTACATGCCATATATATTACCCTCCTGCAGTAATAAACTGAGAAATGCCCAGTACCCCTCACTGGCAGGCTCCAAGTCTGAACAGCCTGGGAAACCTGCCTTCATTTCTCTGAGCCATCTTCAAAGACAACAGGCAGTTATTTTAAAAGCAGCAGGGGACCAAAAAAAAAAAAAACCAAACCAAAATTGTTTGGGGTTTTTGCACAATTGACAAACAGGTTTTTTAAATGAAAAGAAACACAGATACTGAATAATATCTTACTTGAAAATGACCATTGTGAACTTAATTCACTTGGCTTGGATCAATGAGAGCAGAGGTTCACTGAACAGGCAATATTTGTTTGAAGTTTTTCAAGATATTCCCACTGAAAATTAGGAGTTCACAGAGGTTCACCACTCCAGAGAATATTTAAAAAATAATCCCCAAACCCAAAAGATATACATACATACATATATATATTTAAGTGTGTGTGTGTGTGTGTACAGACATTTGTGTATGAAGGAGAGACCCACATCTCCACACACTCTGCTTTGCCATTATAGTGAAATTTTGCTGCATAGAAAGTTTGGGGTTTTTTAAAACCACCTTCATTAACTTTTCAAGGACTTTCCATGTTGATTCAAAAGCAGTACCTTAAAAGAGTTGGACTTTAGTTTTATTGTGTGAAATGACTCATTCTTTGTAGTACGACAAAACTTGTGTGGAATGGGAAGCAGAAACATAAAAATCAATTTATTGATTTTGACTATTTATTGATTATGTGAAGTTTCTGCTGTGACTCCAGATTCACAGAATCACAG
>VXBZ01003455.1:0-70227 GCA_013399135.1 Heliornis fulica
GTTCTGTGATTCTGTGACATTTTATAAGTCTATATTTGAAGCTAAATCCACCCACCCTGAATTTTGAGGCTGTTAGGTTGGCTCCAGATGCAAATTAATTGCTTAGGGTAGTTCAACGGGCAGTTCAGTTATAACCACATGTCAAAGGCTGGCTGGTCCTGTACGGGCTCTCACTCATTTAGGCCTCAGCAGCACCAGACTGGCAGTACTTCTCAAGCTAAGGCATACCATTCTGGAGAAAAGGAGGATGAGGGGAGACCTTACCACTCTCTACAGCTACCTACAAGGAGGCTGTGAAGTGGTGGTGGTCTGTCTCTTCTCTTGGGTAACAAGTGATAGGACAAGAGGAAATGGTTTTTAATTGCACTAGGGGAAATTTAGGTTAGGTATTAGGAAAAATTTCTTTACTGAAAGGGTAGTCAAGTATTGGAACAGGCTGCCCAGAGAAGTGGTGAAGTCACCATCCCTGGAGATATTTAAAAGATGTGTAGATGTTGTGCTCGAGGACATGATCTAAAGGTGGACTGGGAAGGGTTAGGTGGTGGTTGGACTCAATGATCTTAAAGGCCTCTTCCAACTGAAATGATTCTATGACGCTATGATTCTATGATTTTATTTTAGATATCCAATGATGCCAACAGAGCTTTCAGTGTTTTATGTTTTTCATACTACAGGTACAAACGCTAAGCACATTGTAGTGCTTAATCAGTATCTCAGAGCTTCCAGACTAGAAATTCATAGATTGCTGATAATACAAAAAGCCTAAAACATATATGAAGTATGCTAAATAGGACATGTAAATGTTATTACAATTAGACTTTTTATAAAAGGCTTCCAAAATTAAGATAAACTGCCAAAATTTTGTCCTAGGGCCTCCTCAAAAAAGAAAGATATAAAGGATACCAAGAAAAGTATCAAAGGAAATGGCCATATGTGGCAGAAGGTTCAGTTTGTGCTTGTGTATCTAAACAAACCAGAAAAATAAGATGAAATGGGTTAGAGAATCATTAAAGATAAAATTTAGTTTAAAGGTTAAGTTTACTTTGTCAAGAGGCAGATGATTAGTACATTCACTTATCACATTTGTAATAATGAAGCTTTCTGCCAGTGATTAGACCATAAAAATTCCAATCTGCAGTTGTAATGAGATACTCACTTTCATATGGTTTACTAGCTGAAGATGAAAGATTAAGCCTTCATAAGCAGACCACCCATAAGTGCTTCTTAATACTTAAAATTTATAGGAATAACCTTACTAAACCTGTATATTTACACAATTTCAAGTTTTAGAGTTTTCTTTCATTAAATAATTGCATTAATGATTTGACTCATTTAATGTTTCCATATTTAGAACTTTCAGAAAAATCCTGCCTTTCAGAAAACATTCACATGAACATCCTAACCAAAATCTGAGGCCTGTAGCTAACTAAAAACGAGTCTGCCATTACAAGTGAGTGGCCACAGACTTTGTTTTAACCCAAGGATACAGGTTGTCTGAATTTCTCTGCATTTCTCTTGGCTTGAGCTGATTTTAGCACATCATGACTATGACAGCAATTGTCTAGAGTTCAAATAGTTACATCCTAAATTGTTTTAGCTTTAGTTTGGATGTGTGTGCAATTGTGCAGTGCAATGCCTACTGATAATAGGTAATGATAACAAGTAGTTATTCTGTGGAGGCTGAACTGCCTATGATCCTAGAATCAAAATATGGCATAGTATAGCAACAGACAGAAATAAAAATCCCCAGGACTGTAAACACAAATGGCAGCGGCCAATTACACAGCACTGTAGGAGTGTAACCATGTGTGTCTGAGAAAATGTTTTTAAGGATAATAAAAGTCAACAGAAAAGCAAGCAAAATATGAAATTGGGAATCACTGGAGATAAAGGAAGCAAGAATATTATTTTAGATCCCAGGTTTATGAATACTCCACTCCTCCCTGCAAAGAAGTCAGGATGCTGATAACTTCCCAAAAATCTCCACCATCCTCTTGGGTGGGCTGTGGCAAGAGGGAAGAGGATGGGTTAACAGAACAGCAGGGAAAGATGGTAGGTACCAGAAAGTTTGCATTCATCAGCCTAACTTTATCAGTAAAAACATTAGAATTCTTGTAATTGAACCAATAACTTCAGTTACTACACAGGTTTTAATTAGACTAAGGATGGATTCTTGGCTTCACCTGTGAACCTTAGTCCTCATTAAGATTTTTCAGTGTAACTCTGAAACTCAGTGTAATTCTCTGTAATACAGATTTCATCCTCTCCTTTTCCTTTCCATCCCCTTCCCCTTCAACATGTAAAAACCGAAGTAGGAAGAAAAAAAACAGACACTGTGCAGAATATTCCCTTAATTCCTGCAGATATATGTTAAGTTTTCAAGTTATGCAATATTGAAAAATATTGTGAATACAGTAACATATTTTTCAATGTTTGCTAAAAATAGCCCACGATTCGTCAACAAAATGAAGTCTCCCATTTCTTTTTTGAAAATAAATGCACAAGTTCTACATTGTGTTACATGACAAAAAGAAGTTACCAAAATTGTAATTAACCAGTTCAACACATTATAAAAGCTACTGTGATATGACTCTGTTTACCAATAAGCAAGTACTCTGCTTTCAGGAGGAAGGCAATTAACTCATTGAAATATCTGACATATTGTTCTATTAAAGTCTATGAAGTCAGAAGAAGGAATTCGGTAAAACATCTCCACTTGTCCCATAGAGAATACACCGACACAAAGGTCGTCTCACCATGTCAAAAGAATACAACAACTTTCTGCTGGTGTCTAGCCAAGAGCAGAGGGACTTCTCCCATGGCTCAATGCCAGTCTGACGTCTCCCACATTGTGTTCTGGCTGCTAATATCAGACAGAAAGTCAAGGCCAGGGCAGCCCTATGTCAGAAAGTACTCAAGTCACTGTGGCTGTTGACAACAGTGAAGGAGTATGGAGCAAAATCAGACTGCACAGACCCGTGCTAAGGGCCTGCTCCAGGGAGTAGCTAAATCAAAAACCAGATGTCACAAAGAGAGCTAGCAGCCAGCTCTGCAGTCCTCTACAATCTCATTCCATCATCCCCAGAGGTGCAGTCAAGAGCTGAATCTGTAATCTCCTGATGCAGTGTATTTCCTTGCCCAGGACATCAGGACTTTTGGTTTGCGTAGTACCTTTTTTTTTTCCAAAACTACAAACACAGATTTCCTTAGGAGTCACACTCAGTAGTCATTCCTGTTTGTATTATACTGCACATGCACTGGGACAGGAAGCCACAGAACTTCCAATCCATTGATAACAAAACATTAAAAAAAGATACGTTCTGCACAATGAGGTGTAACTTTGTACGTCAATGAGTGATTGTTGATAGATAAAAGCTTCACTTGACTTGAAAATTTTCACCAATCCTATTACTTACAGAAAATAAATGTAATTTCCCTGGCTTTAAAAGGATCTGTAAACAGTAGGGGAGTGTTTCTAATGCCTAAACAGGCTTAAAAGCCATCTGAGATGTCGTAATGCACTGGGGCCTCCCAGGCACTGCTTTCATCCAACATTATGCCCAGAGTGTGCCTGCATGGCCTGTGAAGACATCTGACACCCTACAGTGTCTCAACTGGAAAGGGGTTTACAGAACGATAGGGTTTAGAATGGACATTTGGATATCATCCATTCCAATCCCCTTCTAAGGCAGCATCACCTACAGGAGGCCGTACAGGATTGTGTCCGGGCGGGTTTTGGATGTCTCCAGAGAAGACTCCACAACATCTCTGGGCAGCCTGTCCCAGTGCTCCATCACTCTCACAGTGAAGAAATTTTTCCTGATATTGAGGTGGAACTTCCTGTGTTCCAGTTTGTGCCTGTTGTCCCTTGTCCTGTCACTGGGTACCACTGAGAAGAGTCTAACCCCTTCCCCTAGACACCCACCCATTAGATATTTGTAAGTGTTGATCAGATCCCCTCTCAGTCTTCTCCAAGCTAAACAGCCAAAGCTGTCTCAGCCGTTCTTCACACAAGAGATGCTCCAGTGCCCCCCTCATGAGTTTCTCAATGGCTGCTCACAAATTTAATAACATTGGTTGTGTTATACTGTTGGGAGTAGAGTAGGAACAAAACCTTAGGTTTTGTTCCTACTCTACTCCCTTACTTTCAGTAAGGGAACCTTACTTTCAGTGATTATCATTTGTGATCTCAGTTTTGGCACTTTCTTTGGGTTAAGACCAATCCTAACCAAACAGGCCCATGCCGGAGGACCACAAAACCAATTGCCCAGGCACCAGTTTCCTCAGAAAACCTATGTGAAGTGACAGACATTACCTTACTTGCCTGTCTGCTTAAAAAGTCACATTCTGCTAAGTGTTTCTAGGTGACAGTTTGCCTCAGGCTTTATTGTTGCATCAATCATCCAAAGTTGAGGCTGTTTGGTTACAAGGACACAACTATTTGAGAGGCAGAAGGAGCCAAGTGAGTTACTTGCCCCAGCAAAGTCCCCTGTAAAGGTAAATACTCCTTACCTCCTCATTGGAGGTTTCCTCCCATCCCATTACCTCACACAGTAAAGGAAAGAAATTGCCAAAATATCTGTGTCAGATTAGTTCTTTTGCTAATAACAGGAAGGATGAGGACTTGACCCAGCCGAGCTGAGTCAGAGTCTGTTCCGCCCTGCTCCATACTGTGCTCCAGCTCAATCTCTCACCCAAGCTGGAGTCAAGACAAATTCCAATGTCTTGGAGCAAACAATTAAGTAACTACCAAAGCAACAGCATTAAAAGCTTCATCTCAGGTCCATGACTGGGACGTCCAGGACATCCGGAAAACCGTGGCGTTCACAGTTCCATGACTGTGAAGAACTATTGGGTACCCATCACTGCTGCAGTCAGATTACTCAGCCAGCCAGCCTTCGGGTGATGGCAGTGCACCCTCCTGAGACAACTCCAGGCCTAAAGAATCCAGAAGTGAATTAACACAATGAATTAGAACATGAGTAAAATCTTTCTTAGAAGTGAGAGTATAAAGAAACCCTATTCTTCTTCCTCACTGCCTAGATTTTTATCTAGGCAGTGAGGAAGTAGACAGCTATTGTAAGGGTAAGACAGGGTTGTACAGAAAAAGGCCTGGAAACTTTGGAGACAATGGCACAGGGAGAAAATGGGTAAACATACAAGGAGGGAGAAATGAGTAGGAGAAGAAGAGGTAAAAAAGAAGCTGTCCAGAGACAGATATTAAGCTACTTAGAGGTGATACCAAAGGTTTCCTCATTAACTTTCCCTGTTTATTTTATCTGGTTATTTGCTGTTCATAGTGAAATATTTTTTTCTGGAAAACAAAGTGGCTGAGTCCTTTTCTTTCCAAGTGTGCCTCTACAGGACTGTTGTATTGCTTTCCATCTTCCAGAAAAGATATTCTTTGGTATAATTTAACTTCTGAAGTCTTTATCTGTATTTGAACAAAACTTCCAATAAAAAGATTGTTCAACCAAAATTCCCAGTATTTAACTCAGAACAAACTTTTAGAAATCATCATTCTTATGTCTAAAGGAAAAAGACCCACAGGAACCTTGTTTAAAACACAAGGCTGTAATTTCCAAAACAAGTTGTACAGGAAAAGTTTTATTCTGTAAAGCAAAATGTCTTATGGTTGGGAAAACTAACTCATAGCTATTAGCAGACACTGGGGACTGTTAATATATATAATTAATGTGTAATTAATTGCCAAAAGAATAATATATGAAATCTGAAATGCATACACAAGTTCCATCCTTTCCATCTATCCCTCAGATGTAACCATTTTTAGGACCTGCTTTGTTTGTATATATTGCTCCTAACTAATTTCAGCAGCAGCTGTAATATAATCAGTCATTAGGCAGTGGATTATATAGAAATTTGGGCAAAAATAGAAGGGAAAATTAGTCTGGTACTGGGTTAGGATTGGAGATTGAGGTTGTTGGTGAATTCACCTCACCCAATATTCAATACACGCAATGAAGATGTCGACACCTAAGCCTATAATGGAGTGATGTGTCTGCAGTCAAAAGAGGGGTAGACACAAACCAAGAAAGGCTCATCCCACTCTAAAAAAAATTTAATGTAGGCAAATGTGAAAACCAGTTAATCTCACCTAATTCTCTCCACTAACTATAAAAGGAGCCACCCCTGCAGATAACTTTGGATTCAGAGGGCTGCATTATGCCATGGTGACAGTCCCCAATCAGTTTTATGATTAAATTTAGGTTAAAAAATCTCATCAGTCTTCACTTGTTTTTCTGGGTAAATTGATATGAAAAAATCCCGTGGCATTCTCATCTAATTGTTCACATTTGTACACACCATTTCCGATGTAGATCATTGTTATCAACCAATCAAAATGAGCACAAAGGAAACAAAATATTTGATGAGTTGCTTATATATCAGCGTGTGCTTATGTTGGGTTTTTTTTGCTCTGCCAGAGTAAAACAGACAAATGCTTCTAGCTTCTGAAGGAGTTCCCACAGGATCAACAGATGCCAAACCATTAATGGAAAATCTGTATGGCCTGTGTTAGCAGTCAACATCAAAGCAAAGTTTGGAAAGGAACATATTCCCAAGGTCTTATGAAGATACAAGAAGCCAAAGTCAGCAGGATGGTCGCCCACTTATTAGGAAATTACATTCTGCCACTCCCATTGTGCACCAAACAAGCATTTGACATGCTTATAACCTTTTTCCCCTTCCTTGATATCTTTAGAAAATGGTCAGAGTTAGGAAAAAATTATCCATCCCTTGGTTCCATGCCCTCTCCTTATGTGACCGAATGACCTAGTACTTCACAGAGAAACCCATATTTTTTCCTACTGTGACGGTTTACTAATTATCCTTTCAAAACAGGATGCTTGGTCTATTACCATCCTGTGCACTTAGACTTACTAAACCCAGCAGTGGATTTTTGACTCTCTGAGAGGAGCTCTGTGAGACATTATTGTTCAGAACAACACAAAATTACAAAAACTTTGGTACAAAAAGACAGGGATCTCCTGGAAAGATAAGGGACACAAAGATGATTAAGGGCCTGGAGCATCTTCCCTATGGGAAAAGGCTGAGTGAGCTGGGGCTGTTCAGCCTTGAGAAGACTGAGAGGGGATCTCATCAATGTTTATCAATATCTGAAGTGTGTGAAACAAAGGGACATGGCCAACCTCCTCTCAGTGGCCTGTGGGGACATGACAAGGGGCAATGGTCAGAAGTTGGACCACAGAAGGTTCTGCACCATGTGCGAAAGAACTTCTTCACGGTGAGCACTGAATGAAGCACTGGAACGGGCTGCCCAGGGTGGTTGTAGAATCTCCTTCTCTGGAGATATTCAAGACCTGTCTGGATGCCGACCTGAGTGATTTGCTCTAGGGAACCTGCTTTTGCAGGGTGGTTGGACTTGATGATCTCTGGAGGTCCCTTCCAACCCCTACAATTCTGTGAACTAAGGGGTACTGAGCACTGTACAGGGAAGCAGATACAGGCAGTACAGAGGCTGCCAGCTCTCTAATAAGTATTTGCCACTAAATTAAATCAAATTCTATCTGGATTAGTCTTTAAACAAACATCACTGCTAGAAGAAAAACAGTAAAGTAGGAGGGATCCTCTGACTGCTCAACTACTTGACAGTTAGGAAGTGGTAAATGGGCCTTAGTTATTAGGAAAGAACTTCCTGTTGAGTAGTTGCTAAGAATACTAAGAATATCTTCACTGTTTGATTATTTATTTTTAAGAAAAGTAAGTACCACTTTGCTTAAGTAAGTGGTAAATGGGCCTTAGTTCTTAGGAAAGAACTTCTTATTTACCATCTTAGTTTATACGATGGCAGCACTGTGTCTCATCTTGGACTTGAATTGACTTGTGCTAAGCATTATACAAATGTATATAAAAAAAGGCAGAGAAACTCTGGCCTACAGATTGGGTGTTGTCTGTGACAGTGGATTATCTGGTCCTTGGTCTGCCTCTGCCATATTTTCTTCCATATATAGTATAGTCATAAAAGCAGATTGCACCACATGACATATTCTCATATTCTTTCATGGGACCAGAAACAGTTGAGAAGGCATCACTTATACAAAATTTCAGATGAACTCAAATGCAAGCTTTTTGCAAGGTTGTCACATAAAACCAACCTGGGTCACTGCACAACTGCATGTGTGAAAGGCGATGGCTCAGCAGGGCTTCCTTTCAGAATAGACCTGCAACCTCCTTGGCAGCTGAAAGGGTGGTCCTCTACATCCTCTGACTGGCTTATCTGTGTAAATCTAACTTTGTGTCCCTTTCGGGAGATTTGAAAAAGACAGTACTTGTTCTTTTGTCATATGATTTCCTCTTCTACCTCCTTTCCCCCTTTTTCATTTATCAAGAATCCACTTGGAAATGGCACTGATTCCAGATATGATGATTCACACTTCCCAAATCCCACCTCTTTGCTGAGTTCCTTTCCCCTCCATGGGAGTTCCTCAAATTTATGTGCCTATCGTAGTCCTTACATAGGAATTACAAGTCTTTATGCCTTCACTGGCTTTTCTCCAGATTACAATTTATCCCAGACTGTTCTGGTAATTTATTGACAAAATACTAGAAGAAATACCAATGTACTTACATCTTATTTAATTTATAATTTCCATCTTGATAAAGGCTTCTCACAGAAACCACATTGCATATTAATAACAGAAATGGTAGATTTGGCCCTTCATGTGCCTTTTAAGACTAGTTTTCTGGTCTCTTATCCCTCTTAGGCAAGCACTTTGGTGAGTCCAGACATTTCAGGCAGACCTACTCTTGATGACAGATAAAGATGATGGCAGAGTATACTTCCGGAGAGGCTGCATATCCTGATATATATAATCCTCATTAATATTTTGAACTAGGTTGCTTCATCAGCTAATGAAAAAAAAAAAAAGAAAAAAAAAAAGACAACTTAGTAGGCTTTCAGAGTCGTGATTTCTAGCATATCAAACATAGGCTAGACTTTGCCAATCATGTTTCTCTGTCCACTATTGCTGCTCAGTGTCATATAATACACGGCTGTATTTTCCTGACAGAGGTGTCCTAATGTCCACTTGCTGTGGAACTTTTTTCTGAAGCTTAGTTTCCATGCCACCTCTGCCCACATGGCACACCCAAAATGGCACATATTTAATAGATTATAAGAACTTTTCCCTGAATGCACATCAGGCTCAAAACCTGAATCTTCTGCTCTCATAATGGATAACACAGAGGACACAAACTGTTCCTCACTTCAAAACTGGACTTAGGTGCTTTATTAAATACATTATTACATACTTACAAACTCAGGTAAAATGTTCTGCTTCACTTAAGACACAGTGGACCACTCTAGTCCTGCATGACTTTAAATATGTTTTTCAAATACCATATATAATTAGTAGGGTGTGGGTCTTTTTCCAACCAGACAGGGGTACAACAGGAAGCTTCATGTTTTAATGTTTTAACTTGATTACAGATTTAGCAAGCTTTATAAATCCAGATTGATATACTCTGTTTCATGGTGAATGGATTTCAGTGTCCACAAAACATTCCCATTTCTTTGAGCATAAAGTCAAAGCCTTTTTCTGATCAAGGCAGCTTCACTGCAAGATTTTGACATTTTGTCATTTTTCAGACCATTTTAACTGACAGTGCTAGGTAGGACAGGATGAGTTACCTCAGTTCTAAGGATGCAGATTTTACAGATTTGGAAAAAAAAGGAAGATATAAAGACCTGTGTACAAGGTGGTGAATTAAAAACTCACAGTCAGCAAATTATTCTTTCTCTGAAGACCTTACCTTGAATAAGGTTCATAACTCCACATTCCTTCTCATGACCAGGTTGTGGTCCTTATATTAATCCAGAGAGGATGAGCATGCTCAAGGGCACCCCAGTGCAGGGACTGTCCCTCAGTATCGGTTCCTAGCTGGTAATGCATTTGAGTGAGGTGGATTCCATCTGTTTGCCACTCTCCCTTCTTCATCCGTTTTCCATCCCTTCCACTTGGCCCTACGAAATCACAGATTATTCTGATCTACCAAATTCAACTATATTGATACCTCATTTATGGTCAGAATTGTCCCACGCGAAAATTTCTTTTTCTCTTTTCTTAATTTTATTCTGTTTCTTCTTTTAATTTTTAAGGTAATAAAATCACAACAACACAAAAAAAAACAAACAAACCAACAAAACCCTGAAAAAATTGAAAACTGAACAAAATGTAAAATCTGTGTTCAGTCCTCATACAAACATTCAGACAGAAGACAGAAGAGACTTGAAGGATTCATAACATTTATAGTTCCCCCTCCAATATCCCTGGCTGACTCAATATCTAGAAGGAACAGTGCTGCCTGAATAACTATTCACCATTTATTGCACGCTTCCTCAGGAATTGGTGCACTGAATTCTTTACTGTAGAACTATCCAAAAATATATCTACAGTGCAGCTATTTCTACAGTAGCTTAAACCATAGCACTTTATATTTTCATCCTCCTAGAAAGTTGCATATAAGACTAAAGCTTTATGGAACGACAGATACAAGAAATGGGGTGAGGAAAGAGCACTCATTGAGCAATGTACACTTTCTAGGTACAAAGCTTACTTCAGGATCAACATTTTATATATTCCAAAGGTCACAAGGAGATTAATCTCTCACTATCAAACAATTCTCAGGTCATTACAAGAGTAGAAATAATATTAAACTCCCAACACACTGAAGCTTTTTGATCTTACCCAGGCAGATATGAGAATATGACTACTGTAAAGGAATTCCATGTTCCTGTGACAGCAACAGATGGGTGGGAAGATGATGAACTAATGGTCTGCTGTCTTCCTTCTGAACATTTTACGAGCAGAAGTTAAAAATATTTTGTTGTGTATCTGAAAAAAAAAAAGATGACATAGAACAGAAGAATTTGATGAGTGAATCAAAAAAACTAGGATGTAAAAATGTTTATTCTAGATAACTAAAAAGTTTTACACACAACCAACCTTTGGTGGATAATCCCAATTGCTGAAGACTAGGAGAAATACTTGGGTCAGCTCTCTGGAGAAGAGCTGTAGACATGGAACTGTAAGGACTTATTACCTCTTCTGTCTTGCTAATGGATCTGTGTAAGTATGTGCAAAACACTGTTCCTATATTTATAAAACTGTACTTGATTCCATGGGAAATAAACCAGAGACAATAAACCGAAGTTGAACAAGATGCACGTAGATCTAGGAGAGGCAACTCAATACCATGCTGGGGACAAACACCAGGAGAGCTCGAGGAGTCGGCATGGACCCAGCATGACTGTGGAAGCCAGACCCTTGACTGTGCTGGAGCCAGGCTGCCTCGGTGCAGAGCAGCTAAAGGCAGTAGTTAAGAAATCAATCAGAGTGCAATGTTAAATAAGGAAAATTAAAAACAAAACAAAACAAAAACCAACAAACAAAACAAATGTAAAATTAGAGTGGTGTTTAAGTTATTACCACTTATTAAAGACAGAAGTAGAGAAATATGTACGATCCTGAGGCCCTGGCATCCACACTACAGGACCAGTATAGGGGTTTTTGCATAGGACTGGCTGTGATCTCATTCTGCAGACTGAAAACCTTCGCAGATGAGTGCTGCAGTTGCATCTATCATAAAATCATAGAATCACAGAATCATAGAGTATCCTGAGTTGGAACGGACATATAAGGATCATCAAGTCCAACTCTTGGCTGCACACAGGGCCAGATAAGTCAGAGCATCAAGACTGAGTGCATCGTCCATACACTTCTTAGTTTGACCTCAGTTCAGTTGGACCACTTCCCTGGGACCCTGTTCCAGTGCCTGACCACCCTCTCAGTAAAGAACTTCTTCCTATTATCCAACCTAAACCTCCCCTGTCTCAGCTTCATGCTGTTCCTTCAGGTTCTATCCCTGGTTACCAAAGAAAGGAAATCAGTGCCTGCCCCTTCGCTCCCCCTCCACCAGGAAGCCACAGACCAGGATGAGGTCTCCCCTCAGCCTCCTCCTCTCCTTCAGGTGGAACTACCAAGGGACTTCTACTCCAAACCCTTCACCATCCTCATTTCCTTCCTCTAGACACTCTCCTATAGTTTTGTCCTTCTTGGTATGGAATGCACCACCCTATTCTGTACCATCTCTGAGTATTACAGTTCATCGCTGCATGACTGCCCTGGCCTTGGAGCCGAAGCATCAGTAATGTGGACAATCAGGACGTTTTTACTGCAGAACTGTACTCCTGATGCCAACGGACATGGCAATGCAGGCATGCCCTTGAGAGGCTTCTGCAGTGTCTCAGAAAAAAAAAAAAATCCACAAGCAGAAGCTGCTCATCAGAACCCTCTCTGGCCCACCTGGGCTTCCTTATGAGAGACTGTAACCTACTACAGACACTGGCTTCTTCTCTAGGTAGATTTTTTTTTTGTTTAAGCTCAGTAACAACAATTATTAGCAAACATTTGCTACAAGGATCACCAATTTATTCACTAACTTAAAATCTTCTTTTTTTTTTGTTAAGGAATTTTATCTGGAAATGAAATCCTTCTCAATCACACCATCCTGAACTTAAAAAATCTGATTAATTATTATAATTAATACAAATTACAGGTTAAGCAATAGCCATCTGTCAGCTTCTGTCCCCACTCCCATTCTTTGCATGCATTTCAGAGATGTAAATATCAGGCAGGGTAAACAACTGCTTAAGCTAAAGGCCATGCTGATACAAGAACAAATGGGTATAAATTGGCTATGAATAAATTTAGGCTGGAAATAAGGAAAAAATATTTAGCATTACATTGAGGAACTGAACCAGAATTTTTATTGGAGCAATGCAGGAGTAAAAAAAAAAAGACTACTTTTAAGATAAAAACAGGTAAGTTTGTGAAAACTATGAAATGACATGGAACTTGATAGAAAACGGAAAAATAGTTGTCCCTCCAGAGAGGCTCTTCTGAAGGCATGTACATGACAGTGAAGCTGCAGCCAGATCTCCATACAGCCCCAGAGCAGGGAGAGATCAAGCTTCAGACGACATTGAAGCTTTCTTGGATCAGATGCCGTTCATTGCTTCACTTTTCCCTGCCTAGATAACATCACACAGAATATAGCTCCATGATATTTTGTTTGAAGTTCAAAATATGTAAGTGTTGCTTGCAGCAACAGAACATATTTTAAACACTTAGAAAGAAACGTTGGTGCAGATGAGAGTATTTGTAAGGTAGGTAAATCATGACTAACTACTGCAGCTTTTCATGTTGAAACACCTCTTTTCAGTTGTTACCACTTTGGCCTTCCAAATATATCAGATTATTTATATTATATATGGGCTAATATTATACTGTATGATCCTTACTCATAAGTTTAAGGTTACCTACAGAGATCTAAAATGAAATTCGGTACACAAAGCACAAACAAAAGGAAATCTTTCCTGGGCCCATGATAGATGGAAATACATACTCATTTGAGTATGTATTCCATAAATTGAACTATGTAATTCCATTACATAGTTCAATTTAGTCAATGAGTAGTGAAACAATGCAAGTTTTAAATACATTTCTGAAACCATTTCTTACTCTTTTCACTCTTTATACATCTTACAAACTCATAATAATGATTATGTGTTTTATGGAGCATATATATTAAATTATCTCCAATCCCAACCTCTCCTCATTTTTTTAAGCCCCATTTTTTTTCTTTGTTGAAATAATACACAAGTTATGTCCTATTTACATTGCAATTTACTGGTCAGAGTAAGTAAGGGGTTGAACTTTCACCTTACAAATATTTAAATTATTACACAAAAAAGAATTAGAATAATAGGGTTTTAGCTGCTAGAAGCTTATTGTAAATAAATAAACTATTGCTATTAAAAATGCACACAGTAACAGTTTGATCTATGGGACACATCGCCAGTGAAAAAATATGAAGGATCATTTAGCTTCATTACAGCTGGGGGAGAGCAGCTTTCTATGAATAAAACCTACCTTTTATCTTTGGATGGATAGAATTTCATGTTTGTCCAGTCTGCACCCATTCAGGAGAATTTCAAAGTACTGAATCCAGTGTCCAGTACCTGCAAAATAGAATGTTATTTATCTGGTGAAGAAGAGGGATCATTATCAGCATTTTCCAGCACTGTGTGGAACATACCCCAAAACACCAAACAAAGCAGAAGCTCAGAGTCTGTCTTCAACACTCTGTTGGCTCAGAAATGTTGAGGACAAGAATGGAGTTCTGTTAATCTACAGATGGCTGGTGTTATCTCATAGATTTACTAAATTTCATCAGCTTTACTAAAATTATATATAAAAATTAGAATTGTGTTTTTTTTTTCCACCTAATAGCCACCCAATTGGAAATGCTAGCTACATGTGAAACCTGTGTGCCATGCACTCCCTCTCCAGCCAGATCCTTACACTCTAAGGCTTGACCTCATTTTTCAGCTCTTCAGGGAGTCGATACAGCTGCTGGGCACTTCCAAGTCATGTGCCCTTTCTGGTGCAGTCCTCTGTGTGATGTACCGTTATCTAGCTCTGGACAGCTCACTGCTGGATGTGGGAGAGTGCCAAATTGCTCCACTGAAGCACAAAGGTTCTCTGTACAGAGAGCAGAGGCAAGTAAATGCCCCACTCTTGATCATTATTGAGCGATGGTAAGGGTGCTAGTACCTGTGGACATTGTAGGGCATCAGGGCACATATCAAAGCCCTTTGAATCACACTGGCAGGCTGTGGACTGGCATGTAAGATACTGTAATGCCCGACTTACAAACCTTACTAATACAGAACCCATCAGGTTCGGCATTCTGACTGAGAGCCAGGGGTGTGCAGCATGTGGTCTGTGAGAAGAAGTTGAGAGATGTGGGATTGTTTAGTCAGGCAAAGAATCCCAGAACCACAGAATATTAGGAGATGGAAGAGACCTTGAAAGATCATCTAGTCCAACCCCCTGCCCGAGCAGAATCATCTAGACTAGATCACCATAGGAACGTGTACAGATTAGTCTTGAATGTCTCCAGAGAAGGAGACTCCACAACCTCTCTGAGCAGCCTGTTCCAGTAATCTGTCACCCTCACAGAAGCGTTCTACACCAGTCTGCAGGCATGTGCCTCTGGATTATGAAGGTGACAACATGAAAGTCTTCTTGGCTGTGGCATATGTTATGTATATCCAAGGAGCTACAGCCACTTGTTGTGACTTGAGAGGTCCATTTATTTTATAGAAAACTTTTTCTCTGGTGAGTGGTGCAGCACTGAAACATGTTATCAAGAGAGGTGATGGATCCTCATTACAGGGTCTACTGATCTGTTGGAAACGGTTCAGAGGAGGCCTATGAAGATGGTAGGGGGCTGGAGCACCTCCCCTATGAGGACAGGCTGAAGGAGCTGGGCTTGTTCAGTCTGGAGAGGAGAAGGCTACAGGGGGACCTCATTGCAGCCTTCCGGTACTTAAAGGGAGCGTATAGACAGGAGGGGAACTGGATTTTTCCAAGGGTAGAGAGTGGTAGGATGAGGGGGAATGGATTGAAGCTAGAGGAGGGAAGGTTTAGGTTGAATATCAGCGGGAAGTTCTTTATGTAGAGAGTGGTGAGGTGCTGGAACAAGTTGCCCAGAGAGGTGGTGGATGCCCCAAACCTGGAGGTGTTCAAGGCCAGGTTAGATGGTGCCCTGGGCAACCTTGTCTAGATGCAGACCTGGAGGTTGATGGCCCTCCCTGTGGCAGTAGGGTTGGAACTCCATGAGACCATTCTGTGATTCTGTGATTCTGTGATTCTGTGATTCTGTGACCTGGTCCAGTGTTGGTGACAAGCTCACTTTCTGTGGAAAGAGAGATGAAATCTTAAGCCACTTCCAATTAACACTAGAAGAATTCTGTGTTTCCATCTCCACCTCTGAACTTGGCTTGTAAAAGCAACACCTCAGGTTCACACCAGTAGCCATGAGCAAAATGTAGGGACTCCAGTGGTATGAAGTACCTAAAAAATGGGAAGATCCTGTATCTTGTGATTAATACTGGCCATTACATGTTCAAAGTTCTTCCCATTCCCTGATGGAAACAGGAATAACTGAGGAGATGTGTAGAGAACCTCAATACCTGTGCTGCATGGTTGCAGTAAACATAGTGCTGAGGACACCATGGAGTTCCTAAGAATTAATTCCTTGGAAGCAGAGATCATTGGAGCCTGTTAAAGATGTGAGGCTGGATGTAATCACTGCCAATTTTCCTACAGCAAGAGTTTTCATGTTGCTCTGAACCAATTACATAGTTTCAGTTCATAAAAAAAAAAAAGCAAGAGTAGGTGGGTGTTTTGGGGTTTTGTTTTATCTTTTTTACTTTGGAGAAACGAAAGAAAAAATTGCTAACAGGACAGCAGTGTGGTTCAGTGAGAACATCCACTGAGATGACAGTAGCAGGCAAAGATCTTTCTTTATATGAACTTTGTGGGCTTAAGACATTCATAGATGCAAACCAAAAGTTAGAGTCATCTCTGAACAGGCATGTCCATTTGTGTGAAAGATGTAAAGATTTTGAAACATTCATAAATTGAAATATATTAAAGCTTTTGAGAGGATAAAAGGCAATTCCTGGACCTTTTTGGCAGACCGATGAAGGGGCAAAAGTTATTAAGATAATTTAGAAGGCTTTTAAATCACTATTTGAGTCTAAAGTATTTTCTTCATACCTCAAATACAGAGTTCTTAAGAGAGCTAAGAACTCAAAGAACTTTAAAAAAACACCTACAATCTCTCTAGTTAATATCCATAGATGAAAGGCAGTCATGGAGAGCTGTTTTTCAAGTCAGGTCCAACACAGGGGTGCTCTAACAAGTAGAGATTTCAGTGCAGATTTAGTCTTGAAGTCTAGCCAAGTTACCTCTGTTACTACTGTGTTAATGCACATCCTTGCATTTGGCCTAACTGCCATCCTCCCTGATTCTCCCTGATTGGTGTGACATCACTTCTGGAATGAATGCAAGTACACTAATCTCAAAACCTCTGAGCTTCATGGTGTAGATATGCTCAGTACTTTCAAGAAATAGAATTAACCTTGTCATCCATACTAGCTGATATTGCCGTGCATATGTACAAACAAAGGTACACTGGTAGAAATGATTAAATGATTTTTGTTCACAGAAGAAGCAGGTCCAGCCTCAGATCAGAGCCACTAATTCTGAAACAGACGTATGTTACAATGAAGAAATCTGTTCTGGTTAAAAGTTTTTATTAATGATAGAAAGTTTCTGATTTGCATCTCTTTTTGATGAGGTTCAGTGCAGCAAATTAGCTACTGCAGTTGTAAGTGATGCAAAGAAAAATAAAAACTGATCAACATGATGTAATACTGACATGATGAAGAGGATTAATGTCATTTAACGCCAACATTAAATTAAGTGAAAAGGAGTCAGTTCTAAAATATTTTAATTGTATTACATATTTTAAGACGCTTTGAGTTCACAACAAAGAAAATGTGGCTACTGCTGCCAGTAGTTGCTACATAAGCAAAATGACTTTTTATTAATTTCCTGATGTTGTTTTCAGAAAAACATAAACTAGAGCACTGTTATGTCCTAAAAACACATGAGGCTCACAAATATAACACATCGTTCTGTTGTGCAAAGGAAAGGGAACAAGTGGGGAATAACTTCTTGTAATGAATTATGTACGTTAGGAAGTGATAATGGTTCAAATTCTACATTTCATTAGTGGTAAGCCTGAATCCAGCCTTTGGGAGTGGCTTACAGGGAATAAAGAGCTATTAAGTGTGAAAGAGGAGAGTAATTAATGGACCTTTATGATGAGCAGCAATATATTTCTTTTTCTTCCAAACTTTAAATGTCATCATTTGATATTTAGATTACAGACCACTGGAGGCTTCTCAAAGTTTCTAAAAATTTAGCAAAAAATATAGGCCAAGATCTAAGTACATACAGACCCAATATGAATTAAGATTATTTTGGACTTTTGTAGACTACCACTTCATTCATCGCCCCAATATTTAGTTGAAATAAAGTTTGAACCAGAAAATAAGGTCAATCTTGTGAAGATGAAGTATTTACAACAGTCACTTACTTTTCATGAAAATTTGAAGCCCTTGTGACGTCTGAGCACTCAGCCTCTCTCCAAAAATCCTCACTGAACTGCATATAAATTCCACTGCCTATCTTACACACTTCCTGATGAGGATTCTCACAAGTGGTTTCTGCATCTTCAGTCCTCTTCTCTAAGTGACTGTGTCCATGAATTTTAACGGCCTCTTTATGTACACATTCTATGTTGTCAAGAGGTGTGCAATACCTAGAAGGCATTGCCTGCTGTTCTGTCAGTGGTAGGAGAGCCACAATGACCAATGAAACCCAAACACTACCCCACCAAAGTCCTGTACAACACTTTACCTAACACTGTATCACGAAAATATGAGTCCTCCCCAAGAAAAGCACATCAGACAGAGTTGCAGATCTTTGGACAGCCTGTCTGAATGCACTCACTAATGCCCAGGGGCCAACACAACACTTCCAAAAGGATGAACACGACCCTTTGGGATTTTCTGCCTCAACGAGTGTAAAGTAAGGAGAGACACCAGATCCTCTTAGATTAGACTAGGTAGGAACTTCCATAGAAGTCATAGAAATACCCTAGCATTTCAACTTTAATACAGCAGCTAATCCTGCAGCATGGTATACAGTTATACTAAATGGGCCTTGATTGTCTAATAAAAAAACTGTATGTGCTACACAGGTGCTGAACGAGGTAAAGTAAAATCAGAACTTAACATCTGCTGCTTGGATAAGGGGCAGACTCTTACCAAACGCAAAGTGCTTCATTCTTTCACACAGTTTCGTGACGATATTTACTCCATTGAGAGTCTGGTGTAGAAGAAATTACAAATGAACCAGGAAGAGGTTCCCAGGGGAGGATTTCCTTTAATAGAAACGTGATGCAAATTCAGCCAATAATGTCAGCCAGGACCCAGATGAACATTTTTTTAACAAGTATTAGAAATAATGGAGGGTTCTGTATAGCAGCACACTAGGGACTAGTTTAAAATCTGTGACTGAGAGAAAGAAGTCATCACCATAACATGGATGGTTTTTATTACATGCTCCTTGTTGTTCATCAGAAGATACTTAATAAAAACAGACCAGCAGATAATACAACAACAGAGTTTACAGCTGTAGCATAAACTCAAATAAGCAGTAAAAAGTTAACGCTAAGAGATATATTTTGCAAATGCAACAAGTGGAGCTCTGCACATTTCAGGCAGGATTTCAGAGGAAGTCTGAAGCAACACACTACCCGAAAGCTCTTCTGCCATTCTCATGGATGAGACCAGGAAAAGCTATGCATCTTGCCTTCAGAAATATTTGCTGCTGTGAATGTAACAGGCTGAATCCTGCTTTTAACAATATTCAACAAGCTTATTGTGTTAATGAGGATGAAGGTTATTCAAAGGGATAGCAATTTCTCCCAAAGGGCAAGGTGAAAAGCAAGCTGCAGCTGCATTTCTGTTATTCTTTCTACTCTACTTAGGGGCAAAACTGTGTCTGAAATCTTATCATCCAAATCAATGGATAAAGAATAGCTTTAGTCTAAGATGGTGTAACCATGCATATCTAATGACTGCATTTCAAAATATCACTAGGAGGGAAATAAAAGCAGATGTAAAATTGGCTATATGATGTGGCACAGTTCTCACTACGTTAGTTTTGTGCCAAAACAGGATGTTTTGGGCAAGTCAAATGTCACTCCTCATGGTTCTTTCTGGTTCTCCTTTATTTCTCTATGAAACTTGGGGCAAGCAAGCTCCACAAAGTAAAGTACTTCATGATCTTCAGATGAAATGTAATTTGGTGAATAGATTATTATTTTAGACAAATAAATGCCATATTTTACTGCAAGGCAAGGATATTTTGACTGCTGTTGGAAGGATTGAAAAGCAGCAAGAAAGAAACTACATGATTTAGGAAGGAAAAGACTCATGCCTTCTGATTTTAAAAAATCATATTTGTCAAATATAATAATGCTAATAGATTATGGTCCATATGCTTTAATAGCAAAGGGTAGAGTTCCCCTTGTTGACAATGATTGGCCTATGGCTGATTTAATGCAGGGATGTAGCTGATTTAATGAAGTGCAACAGAAGATAAGGAAAACCTTAAAGACATTCCAGTAAAAATGAAGCAGAATAATTTTTTTGCATGGCTACAATGTCATACAAACAGGCAAGTCTCTTAGAGTAAAACCATCAGTTTATCTGGAACAATGAATGTGACACATATTAATGATTACCCAGCTTCTTGCTACCCTTGAAATTAAAAGGGAGATGAAGCGACTTAGAATATGTAAAATTCAGACACAGGTCTGCTGAATGTAGGGACAGGATTTAATGTAATTTACATCACTTTCCAGGCCATTTACCAAAAAAATTATACTAATAGATTCTGACTCCATGACTGAATAGGACTGTAAGTATCTGCATTACTGGATAATCTTATGTGCATCTAAAATTATTTGTGCTCTTCTTCTAAGATAGTTTATTAGTTTAACAAATAAATCTGGATGAAATGCGGGTTTTCCAGTTCACTGAAAATTTCAGTCTTTCAGAATTCGGTTTCAGTTCAATTCAGATAACTGTTTGGGGTTTTGGTTTGGTTTTGTTTTTTTCTTTTTTTTTAAATTCTTTCCAGAAAGAAATAATCTATAATGGAGGCACACTCCACTAGGTAATACTAATTACTGAGAAAAGTAGTGACCCCTGAACCCCTCTTTTCAAAATAAAGGTGTTCCCCCTGCTTTGTCAAATGGCCTGTCCAGGAGTTCCAAGTCCTGGAGGTGGATAACAGGACCAGTAGCTCCCAAGCTTTGTGCCTGGGTAGAGCTTATCCCCATGACAACGCGCACTGTCTGCTGGAGATATGGGACTTAGACATATATTTCCACAGCACAGAGCATGGCAGGCACATCCACAACTAAAAGACTAGAAGCCTATAGACCCAAAAGTCCACCTAGATCCTTGCTAGATAAACACGAGTCTCAAAACTTTGTTAGTGACAGGGGAAACTGAGACAAAAGCCTGAAGCCATGGATTCATTAACCTGTTTTGCAATAATAAAGTCTGTGAAACTCACTTCAAGCAAAAGAAAATACTCTATCAGCACTCAGTGAAATTCTGCCCTGTGGAACCAAGGGGATTTTTTTTTTCAGGTAAAAATGACATAGAGAAATTTCAATTCCATATTTCTGGTAGAAAATTCCAGGAAAATATACCAAAGCAGAAAAATAATTTCAGGTTTATAGGCAATTTACTAACACATATTACTGATCCAAGGGGGAGAGAATTCACGTGCTTGACCATATCACAGTGTACATCCAACTTTCATCCACACATAGCACAGACACCATGAGCACAATCCATTTTGCCTGATTTTAGGGGCTTGATCCAGTTGCACATATCCAGTTGTCCTGTGACACTGGGGTGACCAAAAATATCCTACTTGACCTTCAGCTGCTGGTCTTGAAGGACATGGACATCTGTGTACCTTGGAAATACCCCTCAAAGCTGCAAAGTGCATGTAAATACTCACATAGTTGATTTCTCAAGTTGATAAAATGAATTCCAATAAGGAGACAGGTCAGCAGTGACCCACAAGAGCTGTTGTGATTGATGTGTCCAGAAGTACAAAAGTTGACTTGCTGAGCTGAGGAGTCAGAACAGCACTGACCTGAGGCACATTAAAAAACATAATAAATAGAGAGTGAGCCTTGTGGGAGATCTTCATCACCGCAAACTTAAAGCTAACATTCAGTAAATATTCTTTTGGTTTAACTCATTTATTTAACCATATAGTCAGTTAATATCTAGCACATGTACAGGTTACACCATCATTTGCTGGGAAAACATTCAGGGTGAGAGATCTGGGGACAGGTCCATCTTCTCAGTGACATAATTCTACAACCCTGCTGTGAAATTATTTTTCCCTTGTCAGCAAAGAGCAGTGAACTAATAGCTATGTTAGAACAGGAGCTGCATATTTCTTACAAATTTAAATAGCCAGCCTCAGAAATGACAGAAGAGCTTAGTGGTGTGCTACAAAAGGTCTTTGTCAGGAAGGACCAAACAGCAGTAGAGAAAGCTGCAGAAACCGAGACCTTAATGATACAAGGGAACAAGAAAACATGACAATATCCTTCTCCTTATGGTCCTCAAAGCTTTTATTTATCCAGGGAAAAAAAAAAAGTTTAAAATGTCAAGTATTAATGCATCTTTATTAAATATGGTCTTAGCTAAATAAAACCAAACCCAAAGGCTACAGCTGCCGTTTTACCCCAGCAGTATTAAGGGCAGCACCTACCCCACGTCCTCTACCTCATCAAAGTATATCAATTCTGTGATTCTGTGAGATTTGTTTGTAGAAAACGGACTCCAGGACCATGGCTGAAGCGCACTTAATAAATCTTACTAAATCAAGTTATTTTCCATAACAAGAAGTCATTCATTTCAGGGAAACAGAAATAGAATTTGTAAAGTTTGGAGGCATAGAAGCAAAATATCAGAATAGTTTGAAAGCAGAAAACAAACTGAAATCTCATGATAAATTTAGTGATTTATGCAAAATACTGTCAAATATTCTTATTCAGTGATTATACAAGTAGCTGTGCACATCTCACAAATCATAGAATCACAGAATCGCAGAATTGCAGGGGTTGGAAGGGACCTCGAGAGATCACCAAGTCCAATCCCCTACCAAAGCAGGGTCCCTAGAGCAGATCACACAGGTCAGCATCCAGACGGGTCTTGAATGTCTCCAGAGAAGTTTACACAACCCCCCTGAGCAGCCTGTTCCAGTGGTCCATTCAGTGCTCACTGTGGAAGGTTCTTTTGCACATCGGTGCAGACTCTCCTGAGGTCCAACTTGTGACCATTGCCCCTTGTCCTGTCCCCACAGGCCACTGAGAAGAGGTTGGCCACCTCCCTTTGTCTTCTACACTTCAAATAGTGATAAACATTGATGAGATGCCCTCTCAGACTTCTCAATGCTGAACAGCCCCAGCTCACCCAGACTTTCCTTATAGGGGAGATGCTCCAGGCCCAATGTGATCACCCAGCATCAGTTCCGTTTATTGCCGAAGATAAAGGCTTTATAGATTCTAGTGTCTCTTGCACCCTTACCTCAGAGACTCACACACTTCTGTCCCTGTAAGTGCTTCCTACACAAACCTGGTTTGTGTGACTCTGGGTCTGACACTCTGGATCCTGGTTATGCGATGCAGTGTGAAAGAGACATGGTTTCAATTGAGATAAAAGGTAGATTTCTTTCTAGAGAACAGTGTAGTGCTGTGGTTTGTATGTAGTATGAGAAAAAAGTAGATAACACACTGATGTTTTTGTTGGGTTGCTGTAGTGTCTACACTAAGTCAAGGACTTTTCAGCTTCTCACACCCTGCCAGGTGCACAAGAAGCTGGTGGAGCACAGCCAGGACAGCTGATCCCGTCTGGATAAAGGGATATTCCCTGACATACAGCAACATGATATGTATGTAACATGGGAAGCAAGACAGAAGGCAGATTTGTTGCTTGGAAACAGACTGGGCATCAAAGGGTATTTTTGTTATCCTATTAAACTGTCTTTATCTTAACCTATGGTTTGTTTTTTTTTTCCCATTCTCCTCTCCAGCCCCTTGTTGGGGAGAAGGGGAGAAGGGGAGAAGGGGAGAAGGGGAGAAGGAGAAGTGAGCAGCTGCTGGTGCTTAGTTAATGGCTGGGCTAAATCATGAGACAGCAGGGTGCAGCACTCAGCAGTAGCCTGGAGGTTCTCGTCTGGGAAAAAGTGTAATGTCTCATAAAGACAAAAGATTTGCAGGAAAATTTCTAGTGTCTCAGGCATCCACCTTCTAAATATTTTAAAAATTATTTTAAATATTTTTAAAAAAATTAAATAATTTTGAAAGATACTTAGAAAATTTCCCATATTTTGGAAACAGGAACACATCCAGCTTTCTGGAATCCAGAGCCAGGCACAAACTCACTTTTACCACATATTTTTCATGGACACACACACACACATGGATGAGCTTAGGAAAGAAACAGATTGGAGGAGATGCAATGCCACAATTTGCTATGTAATCAGCATATGACCAACTCTGAAACCTCCTATGTTAACGAACTCCTACATATTGCACCTCTTGAATGCATACATTGCACAGACAGCAGAACTGAGAGAAAATAGCTGTGCTGTTCTGTATGTGAAAACTGGCATTGTCATCATCCTGCACATGAGATCACAGTGGGGCAAAATTTTAGTTTTGGGTTTGGTTTTATTTTAAATTTATTTTTATTTTTAATTTAATTTCAAGTTTATTTTTATTTTTTCTTATGTTTACTTTTTGAATTTACTTTTAACATTTTTAGCTTTACCTTCATTTTTATTTTAGCTTTAGTTTAATTAAATATGCAAAAGAAACAAGCAAGACATTTTAACCTGTGATAATGTAAACAAAAAGTCAGTGGGGAAAATTTATAGAGCAATATCAATATTAATATGTACACAATAATGAAGTGAATTAGTACAGCAGTTAAAGTTCATCAAGTTGAATAATTGCTGGCACCTAATTTTATTAAAGAGAGAAAGACCTGAAAACTGAAGTAAAAGTCTGGGCAAAATACAGTCTCTCTTGACTCCCAATGATTTTCAGAAGGAATTAAAGAGTGTGGCCCCAGTTTTCTTACTCATACTGACCTCCCTGCAATAATAACTTCAGTCGAATTGTTCAGTTGGAAACCGAATGGCTTTAGAAATATAGATGAAATATTTTTCAATGACAGCTACTAATGACCCATAGGATATGTCACTATAACAGAAAATCCAGTCCTGTCCTAATTAAAGGTCATTTCAGGGTTAATATTATATTCTAAGCCTTCCATGCAGTATCAAGGCCAAAAAGAAACAGATTACGAACCCTTTATGTGTACAGGGAAGTCTTATGAGAGATTCTGCTTATGTTTTATGCATATTTTTAATATCATTAGCTCTCTAATCAGTTTATAAGCAAACATTCCTAACACAATTCATTCTCACGGAACACAAGTATTTAATAATACAGGCTATTTCTCTCCTGTTCCCATGCCTGGGGTAATAACTTTTAATTATGTCATTTTCTATATTGAAATAGTTTAAGTAGTATGACTGTGGTGCACTCACCTTGAAGTGCAGCCTTCTCTACCCTCAGAGCTGGAGCAGGACTATTGTGGCAGTGGTACTCATGACACATATAAAGTACATAAGGTAGGAGCACTGCAGTGTGTACACTAAATATATGTGTTTTAAATCCTGACAGTACATAAAAGGATATGGAGAAGACTGGACTACTTATTTCTAACTCTATTTGTACTTGCCATAAAAAAAGCTATTGCCTCTTAAATCACAGCAAGGTCCATACAGAAAGGGCTACCCAGCATGGCACCAGGCCTTTGGGATAGGCCAGTGGTGGGCATGACAGAAACGTAACTGCAGAGTAAATTCTAAGTTAACCATCCCCCCGAAGATCCTCTCACTTACAGAAAATTCCAGTTCAGGGAATTCCTGAGCCAGAGGTTTCCTTTGTGCTTTAGAGCAGTGGAAGATGGTTTCATTTGAATCCAAATCACTTCCATGCTCTTCTCACGCCATTTACATTTTTACGTATCTACTCCAGTTGTCTCTTTTCCAAACCAGAGTCCTTCTCAAATCGATCTCTGTAGCAATGCTGTTTAAAATCCCTGATCTTACTTGACATCATTCTCTGGTTAGTTTACACTGGCATACACAGAAGCAAATTATGCTTTTGATAGCCCTGTGGTCAGCACATTCTGCTAAGTAGGCCCGCAACTGGGAAAACAACTTATCCATATATCTCACAGACTTCACACGGCTTCTCATGCAGATATTTATGGTGACTCCTGTAGGAACAATGTGGGAGAAAAAAAAAAGGAAAGTATTTTGTTTGATTCTTGCTAAGTCTTTAAAATAGTCTTGAAACCCACTTCTACTTCTTGTTAAGATTAATTGTTACCAGTAATTGCTGCTTCTCACCTTGATTATAGATGTTCAGCTTAACAGCTTTGAAAGTACCAATCTTAAATAAAGCTGTGGAGGATATAACAAAAATGTGGCTTTTGCTACTTCCCAACCCAAAAAGACTGGTTTAAGAGCCATGATCATGTGAAGTCCTTGACCCCTCCCACTCACTGAAGCTGTCCAACTATGGAAACTTTTACTTATAGTGGTTAGAATTACCCAACCTATAAGGACTGGTGAAAAACCTTCTAAGATCAGCAATGTGAGCAAAAGACACTGACGTGAGCTTTGCCTGCTGCCAGCTTTGCTGGCAACTGGTGCTCCGTTCTGCTTTCAAGGTGCACTCTCTTTAAGCAGAGGTCAGCACCAATTTGTTGCATTTCAAAGGTTCAGTGCTATTTCTGTTCTTGTCAAAGTGTATGTTTTTGTGCATGACCACTCTATTTGTATCTTACTTTATGTAAACAGTGGGCAAATTGCAAAGTCCTCTCTCTTTGTGTGATTGCCTTGATCCATTTTCCCATCCAAGTGTTATTTCCCTGGGAAAAGAGACATGTTGGGTAAACGTGGCAGCATCTAGTTCCCAAGGGCACATAAAATGGCAGCAATGATTACTGGTTTAAATAAATATAGCAACAGTGGTGGCAAAGCAATCTATTCCTACAGTGAATATAATTTAACATCCATGTTCAGATGCTTCCCGTTATCCATCAATTACTGGATCAGCAAGAAATAGCATAGTCAGGCAGAGCCACCCAGGCAATTTCACTGCAGATAGCAGTTATGGTCGCTTCAGGAATAGACAAGTCACACTGGTAAAACTTGAAATAAAACAAACATTTTCTGTTTGAAAAATCTGATTTTAGTCTTTCACAGTGAGGACTAAATGATTAAAAATTTAAAATATTTTTTTCTGTTTCACAGTCAGAATTTCTATAGAACATGCCTGGCAGCTGCATGGAAGCAGGAAGCAGAAAGATTAGAAGGGTCTGCTTTTTCTGTGCCAATATCAGACCTTTTAATGAAGCACAACACCGAGCCACTGACAGCAAAGTGATGGGGTTCTCATCATTTCCCTTTCACAGCTATCCCTCAAGTGACACCAGGAGATATCCCTGTCACTTTTTGAAATTGTTTAATCTCTTACTTTAACCATCTTAAATATTCTTTCAGTTTCCTATTCAATGAGAAGAAGAAATATGTATTTCAACTGGAGCCTGACACTAGGTCTTTGCTGTCCTTACACAGAAGATACTGTGATTCTGTATTCTATTTAGTGACATTCACTAGATGACATGCTTAGCCCAATAAAGATGCCAGTAGGTATCAAAATAGTAATCCTTTTATTGAGCAGATAAGTTCTTCCCATGCAGTACAAAGGTAAACAAACAAACAAAACAAAACAAAACAAAACAAAACAAAACAAAACAAAAACAACAAAAAAAAAGAACTAACAGAAAGAAAGAAACAATATAAATTTGGGAAAGCAAAGCTAAGAGACAAGTGTCAAATTCCTTTCCAATAAAATAATTGTTACTGCAACTAGAAGAAGAAGGCGTGAAGGGTTATTGCTGCTCAGGTTGCACAACCTAATAACTAAAGAAACTGGTATCAAATCTGGACATCAAACATCCTCCTGCCTCCAAGGGAACTGTGAAATGGGCCAACAATGCTGTTATTGCCAAACAAATAAAAAAAAAGGGCTACAAGAGAGTACTTTCTAGAACATGTCCTCCTCAGCCAAACCCCACATATCTCCAACTCTGACTTGGTGAATTTAATTTTGCCTTAACTTGCAGCAAATTACAGTTTCAAATGAAGTTTTGTACTTATTGTGCTTATAGCAATGCAAGAGAGAGTCCTTCTCACCCAGAGGCAAAACAATAACTCAGAGAAAAAGAGAGGAAATAGAAATCTAGGACCCAAATTCAAATAATAAGCAACAAAAGCCACATCCTTGGCCCCCAGCACATTCCATGTCCTATGGCTGCTGTTCAGTACAAAAACATAGTTGCGAAAGTGTGGTGTGTAGACTCTGGCGAGATGCTAGGAGCATGTGAAGCCACTCCATCACTCCCTTCCTCAGTGTGGCAGGGGGAAGAAAATAAGAACCAAAAAACTCATGGGTCAAGAAAAAGGCTGGTTAATGAAGCAAAAGTAAAGGTCTTGCATGGAAGCAAAGGTAAGACTTTTCTTCTACTTCCCATCAGCAGATGATGGCCAGTCAGTTCCTGGGAAGCAGGGCTTCAGTATATGTGGAAGCTGCTCCAGAAGATAAATGTCACAAATAATGAGTGCATCCACTTTCTCCTTCTTTCCCTTAGCTTTTCTTGTGGAGCAGACTTTGGTGAGTTTGGGTCAGCTGTCCTTTGGCTGTGTCCTCACCCAAGATCTTGCCCAACCCCAGCTTGTTACTGAGGTGGGTGGCGAGGAATGCTGGAGAGACAGCTTTGTTGCTGTGGAGCACTGCTCAGCAGTAGCCAAAACACCAATGTGTAATCAAGACCTTTCCAGGCACCAATAAGTAGCACAGCACTGTGTGCCCTGCAATGGGGAAAATTAAGTCCATCTCAGCCAGACCCAATACAAAATATCTCATGGGTGCTTTAATATAGGAATTGTTAGGTAAGTTAGGCTGCAAGATCTCCTTACATTAAAGTAGTAAAAATACTCTTTATTAGTTATAATTTATGTATATTTTTACCCAGAGTAGTACTGATTATTTGGATTTCAGAATATTTTCTCTAGCATACTTTTTCACAAGTTACTCACTTTGCTGTTTCATTTTCTGATATTTCTTCTGTTTTCACTTTAGTTTTTAAAGCCTTGCAGTCAATCAGATTCTGGCTCTACACAGAGCAGAAACCTTAGTTATTCTTACACAGTTACAGCCAGGTAACATCTATCACAGAACCACAGACTGGTTTAGGTTGGAAGAGACCTCCAACCCCCTGCCATGGGCAGAGACACTCTCCACTAGACCAGGCTACCCAAAGCCCCATCCAACTTGGCCTTGAACACTGCCAGAGATGGAGCAAACACAACTTTTCTGATCTTCTGTGCTTTTAGATGATATTTTCGTATCACCAGTGTCGGTATGTATATGTTTTGCTATAGCTATGTTTTTCCTTCGCAGATACATAATGACACAGCACTTCTCACTGCACAGTAGGTCTGGGGAACTCATTAATCCCACTTAAAAGCTGTATTGCAAAGAATACACACCAAGTGTATTCCACAGAGAAATAGACCTAAGATTCTGATAGCAGCACTCTGTTAGGTATCTTTTCCAAGAGGGTATAGTATGGCTTCACTTAAAAAAATCCAGCAGCTGCCATCAGTGTTAAAGATGAAGTCCTGTACTGTTTAAGCACAGTGTACATTTGCACTATTGTATAACTTTGAATAATGGAAAAAAGGTTGAGCAGACCTTGTTTAAGATTCTAGAATCTGCTCACTTTGAAGCACACATTGCGATGGCTTGATCTGGCCAGGACCACTCTCTGTTGCTCCCCAGTCTTTTCATGTCTAATCCATCAGTCCCTTCTTGCACAAGCCATCTGGCATTAGTTTGTGTAAAGATTAAACAGCCACCATGCTGAGACATGAAAATATGAGTTAAATACAACCTTTCTTTTTTTCATATTTTTTAAAAAAAATTAAATTAAAAGCAAGCATATCTTTCCTTCCGCTTCCCAAGCAGTGGCTGAATGATTGGGATGTTTTGAGAGACTCCATGGTGCATGCAGCTAAGTCAGTTTCAGGAACAACCCAACTCAATTAGTGATGTGTCTTTCCAACTCACATACATGCACACAATAACCACAGCAGCACAGGCCCAGCACAGTCTATATACAGTTTTCATCTGAGCAGATCCAAAGCTTGCTTTGGAACTGTTTCCAAGAACTGAGTGGCTGAAGCCACAGTACTGTAGCTACTAACAACTGTAGCTACTAATAATACTGTGTTGTTTTTCTGAGAGCTGGTTTTCCGGGTCAGGTTTCACTTCCATGTTTGGTTTTGCTGTTTTAACACAGACTGAGCTGAACGGAAGCACTTTAACTTTTCCCTATGCTCAAGTAAGAAAGCCTCCTCTGGAACCTGACATAGTAAGACAGGTCAATGACAACCTAGAAGGCCATCACTAGAAGGATGCAGAAGAGTCATTTTAAGATTCCTGCCACTGGGGAACTGTAGCTAGCTAACCTAGCTTTCCTTCATCCAAACTTTACTGCTTCAGCACTGAGTTCTGCTACCATTCACAAAAGCAAGGTCAAAGACCTTGAGTGTTTCCAGCATAAAACCCAAATGCAGTCAGTACAAGAGGGAGCCTGATACTCTCAGCTGGCTTATGAAGCCTTTTAGGAGCTTAAGTGAGGAAATACATGAAGTAGAAGAAAAGTAGGAAAGAAAGAGCTTCATCTCAGATTGGTTATAAGACATTGTCTCTGGGCATCCCAGCAGCACATCTCTTAATGACCTAGGTTTGGAGGAACAGTGTGTCAAGCCCACAGGGATAACCCATTGCACACAATAGATATGCCACAGCACATGGCTGAAAAGGGTTAAGGATACAAAACCAAACCAGCATATTTAAAACTTCTAAGCAGGGCTACAAGTGTCAGGAGGAAGGAATCCCAGAGCCCTTTAATTGTTCTAGTTGAATATATTTCAAATGCCTCTATAATTGTAAATTAAACAATTCCTGATACCGATAATTTGCACTGCTGTACTGTATTACAGGACATTGCACATTTTTGTTCAGGTTGATCAGCGCTCTCTGCAAGAATTCATATGCACAATCTGAGTGTTAGCACAGGCCAAGGACCATTCTCTACAGGCAAGTTAGATACCTTCAGGGTGTAGGAAGGTACGAAAGGTTAATAGTGTGGATCTAGACTATTCCAAACCACTCAGACCTAGTGTCAAAGAACAATGCCAGGCAAAGAACATTTGTCAGTTTAGACATTTCGTTTCTGATCCCTTTTTCAGGTTTCTGCCTTACCTTGAGCCCACAGGTAGGTGAAGGCAGTTTGTGAATTCTATTCCATGTTTGGCTTTCCAAAAGAAAAGGTTTGAAAACTTCATAATTGCACACTCACAGTTTCTCACCCTTACAATGGATCTGTTGTTTGAATTATTTCTTTTCTCATTATGTGCTTTGTATATAAACAAAGTGCTCTTTTCCCCATGGCACAACAAATATGGCAATCCTTCCCCTAAAATAGCATATATTAAACAAATTTTATACCTAAAAGATAGAGACATGAGTTAAAGCTCTGGCTGGAGCAACTTGGATTAAAACCTGAATATTTATGTTTGATTTTTTTGCCGGTAATGATCCTACGTTTTGGTAGTAAAGAGAGCAGATGTGCCCATCACTATCCTGAAGCCCATTGATCCTTGCTTGATGGAGGGGTGTGAAGAGATACATGAAGCAGGCAGGAGAATAAGACTCTAGTATCAGTTTTCAGTAGAAAAACTCTTTTTTTGAAGTATGTCACCTTCAATGTTGTGTGTGTTTATTAAGGCCTCTTAGGTGTGCACAAGTAGCATGAATCACACTCCCAAATTTCAGAATCCCCAGTGTCATCAGTTCAAGAGTGGATCTGCCTGTGCAGATGATGGAGACCAGAGCATATTGGAAGCTCTTCTATGAAGTCCACAGTTGGGATGATTTGCCATGAGCTCTTACTAATCTGCCTCTTTCTTGCTTTCCTAACATCCCTTTTCTCACTCCACACTTGATGTACTGATAAGTACTACCATAACTACTTGCATGACTCTTTTTTCCTAGATCTTGACATGTTTTTTAATTGCAAAGACACTTAAAGGGAAGTCAATTGTGTTACACATTTAAATCCTCCCCTTCTTCACTCAGATGAATATAGAAAAAAGTCCACAGTAGGTAAAAAAACTGTCCCAGAGTGAAATCCTGGCCCTAGCAATGACAATAGCGAAACCTCATCACATTCACTCAGACATGTGGTTTCTGTACTTTAAACACAAATTAAATTTATTATTCCATGTTTTATTGCTACAATCCACTGTTTAGTTGCTCTGAACTCTTGACCTTCTTTGCCATGTCTCAAGCATCAAGGTGCTGTTTGCTCAATTTAATTGCCTATGGGCGAGTGAGTTCTATGAGCTCCTCTTCACCTTGATGATTCAAGTATTGTTAATTGAGAGTAGCTGATTACAACACAAGGCACGTTTTTGTAGGAACTGGGAAAGTCAGGTCAATATGTGCAATCCTGAGGGATGATGAGCATCTTTTAAGAAATGGATGCAAGTTGAAAAGCTGAAAGACTTTTTGAAGGACATGACTATGGTCAAGAAGTGATCATGTGCATACAATGTCCAGCTGGACAAAACCTTCATGTCCTTTCCTAAAGTTATGTCTTTTTCCCATAATAGCCTTATTAAGGAGTGAAGAGGAAGTGTTGCTTTTCTCAGGTGGATGTTTGCAGTCAACAGCATACTCCTGAATTTCTCTGTTTTATCAGGTTACAAGTAATTACCATGCATCACATCACCTGGAGTGCCATTATGCAAATTTGCATATGGCTTGAATGCTCTGCTTAGACAAATATTTATCATCCTTTAAAGCTTCTCTTGGAAAAGAATATCATACCTTCTGTTCTCCCTTATCACTTCACATATACCATGATTTAAACAGAAGCCACAGCTGAAGGGAAGGTCTGTAGAGAAAAGGTCTGGTGCCTGCAGAGAAATTCCTTTTGGACTTGTGTGAGGATAAAAAAAAAATTCGTAAGGAAACACCATATAAAAAGAAACATATAGTTTAATGGTCCACCTTGTTCAGAATAATTTAACTCTATTCTCCCAGATTCCACTGTGTGTATTGCTCCTGAGGCTGACCAAGAGGTTTCGGTAAAATCAGTGCAAGGGTGTTATTACAGAGCAAGACTTTCTCCCACTAAGGTTGCTGGAACATTTGCTGTCCTACAAAGGAAAGCTAGGTGCTATCCTTGCCTCTACCAGTTCACAAACTCTCACAGTGAATGCTGATAGTAAAAAAAAAAAAATCTATACAGGAGTCTATAAGAATAACCAGCAAGAAAGATACAGTCCTATCCAGGCTTCCTTTAGAGGAATTAAGTCTTATCCAACTAAGTGGTGAAGAAGAAGTAGCAAAGATACCACTGACCAGAAACTAAGTAGCCAATACACAGTTGGCATCTTAGAGTTTCTGGAGCACAACTCATTTAGAGATCTGGGCAAGGTAAACGCTGAGGGGTGCACACATGCACTTGGTTTTGATGGAAAGACATGGTCTAGTGGTGGACTTGGTGGTGGCAGGTTAATGGTTGGACTGGATGATCTTAACGGTCTCTTCCAACCTTAACAATTCTATGATTCTATGATTCTATAAGAGAAGGAGCAAAGAGAGAATTCCCTTTTCTAAAACCTCAGGTTTTGGCAGTTACAAAACCTCACTTGAGAACCAGGCATGGCTTGAAAGTGCTGTCATTTGTAAACTCCATACCATGGATTCTTCTGTGGCCAGGCTGGGGAGGAGGGTGTACAGGGAGCTGATGGACCGAGGCGATGCCTGCCCAATGAGCCCTGGCCGTGTAGTGTGCCAGGGGGTCTGTGAGGAGTCAGCAGAGCTCTCCATGCTGCAGTGATAAGCTGCTGCATCTGGAACTGGAGCCCTATGAACTTTTCTGTTGATGGGGCAGAGGTACAAAATGTTAGTGAATATAACAAATATTCTCCACTGAATCACCTGGCTAGCAGTTGTTTCACCGATCCAGAGTGACCAAATTGCTGCAAGCCTTTCTTATAGGGGCTGTGGTTTGTAGCTGAAGAGAGGTTCTTCTCACCCTCTACTCTGCCCTGGTGAGACCTCACTTGGAACATTGTGCCCAGTTCTGGCCCCCTCAGTTCCAGAAGGACATACAACTCCTTGAGAGAGTCCAGCGCAGGGCCAACAAGATGATGGAGTGGAACAACTTCCTTATGAATACAGGCTGAGGGAGCTGGGTCTCTACAGCTTCAAGAAGAGGAGGCTGAGGGGTGACCTCATACATGTTTCTAAATATGTTAAGGGTGAGTGTCAGGAGGATGGAGCCAGGCTCTTCTCAGTGTTGGCCAGTGATAGGACAAGGGGCAATGGGTCCAAGGCGAGGCAAAGGAGGTTCCATCTAAATGTAAGGGAGAATGTTTTCATTGTGAGTATTCCAGCATGGGAACACGTTGCCCAGAGAGGTTGTGGAGTCTCCTTCTCTGGAGATATTCAAGACCAATCTGGATACATTCCTGTGTGATCTAATCTATATGATTCTGCTCGGGCAGGGGGTGGACTAGATGATCTTTTGAGGTCTCTTCCAACTCCTGACATTCTGTGAATCTGTGATACTGCTCTTCTTGCCAGTGTTGGGGCTTCTCACAGGGTTTCAGAGGAAGGCAGCACAGCACCACTTAATCAGTTGAGCATCACACCTCCCACTGTCACTGGAGGATCCCATCCACTTTTTGGAGTTCAGAACCCAGCTCTGTTTACCTCCACAGAATGAAAGTCTAAAGAGAAGATCTTCTGCCCCCCACCCCCTTGCCCCAGTTCTTGCTTCCTCTTTCCTACAGAGCACTGCAAAAGATATACTGTGCCTTCTCAGAGACATGACATAATGCAACTTCTGATTAATGCAGAACCAGCATCCAAAAAAGAGAAGAAACTATAGAAAGAAACTTATTTAGTTCTATGTAACGCAGGTTGATCTGGTGCAAAAATAGGTAGAACATTTTCTATCAGAAGAAGGGAACTTAAAATCAGTTCCAGGTGTTAGTGATCTTGATTCTATCAGCTGAAGCAAGACACAGAGATATACACATTCAGATAGAAATTTGAGATGCCTTGAAAGAGCCTTTGGTGAAAAGGGTGGAGGTGGTGAAAACTTTGCTAAGTACAAATTAGTAAAATAACGATTTGTTCATTTTCTTACCTGTTTTTCCCTAATTGTCTTCTTTTTCATATGAAATTTACAACCCAAGTTGAACCAGAGCATAGTAGTATGTTGTTAATGGCTCACATAAATCAAGTAAATTAGCTATTTTTACCATTTTTCTTCTTGAAAGCTTTAAGATCAATTTGCATTGTCTGCCTGGTTGGAAGAAAAATGTCTGTGCTTTTGTGTGTTGATAATGTGGGAGCTCTGGGAGCTGTTGTATTAACCCAGCTGATTCTTAACCTATACTTTTCCTAAAGCTATTGTGTTCACCTGATCCAGAGATGTCTGGTCCTGCTTCCTCAGTGCTGGGATATGCTCAGAGCTATGTGTGGGTTATAAAAGAACATTAAACTATTGACCTTCTCTGAAGTCTTGAACTCCAGTAACTAAGAAAATGCTGCACAAGACCTTCAAACATGGCAATATTGGAGGTCTGTCATTTCACAAATGTTACAAAAGAACCTGATTTTTGGAGGGAAGATGCTGACCTTGCTACCACCTTGGACACCGAGTTCTCTTGTGGTTAGTTGCTAGGTGATCTGACCACAGCCATCCAAAGTAAATCCATATTCTGTTTCAGACTACTGAATATCCATGACCAAACCAGGAACTGAACCCTGATTAGGGAATGACAAGTAACAATTTGTCCTGGTTTTCAGCAAGGATAGAGTTAATTTTCGCAAGCAGCTGGGAGGGGACACAGCCAGGGCAGGTGACCCAAACTAGCCAAAGGGATATTCCATGCCATAGGATGTCTTGTTCAGCATTTAAAGGAGACTGGTTGGGGAGGAGGGGCTGCTGCTCAGGGATGGCATGTGCATTTGTGAAGTGATCAGATTGTGTTGTGTATCACTTGCTTTGTATATTCTAAGTATTGTTGTTATTTTCCTCTTCCTTTCTTTGTCCTATTAAAACTCTCCTTATCTCAACCCATGAGTTTTACTGTTTTCTTCCAATGCCTCTCCACATCCCACTGGGGATGGGGGAGTGGCTGCACGGTCCTTAGCTGCCAGCCAGGGCTAAAGCACAATACTATTATAATCACTGGCCATCCTTTATTTTTACACTGGAATTAAACTGTTGCACATTCGTTAAACCAAATCCTGCTCTGGTATTTGTACTTGATGCACTCCATGTACATCCATCCAGCAGTGATTACCATGATTTTGGGTAAGTTCTGATGTCTCCCTTCAAGCCGTAATGTGCAGTCTAGGTGTTTCTGCATCCAATAAACCCTACAATTTAGACTTTCCAATTTATTACTTCAGAGCATATAGATTTTTACTTTTTTAAACACTTCTGAAAGATCCCAGTAATGTCAGAAAGACTGGAGAAACAAGGAGGAAATTTTAATAATGTATTAAATACAGCCACTAGAATCCTTCACTTTCCCAGTGGAGACAATAGCGGTATTCTGTGGTACAGCTGAAGAACAAATTCTGACCACAGGGTTAGTGTCTACTATGAGGTAGCTAAGCTTCAGACAGCCCAATAGCATTCCCTGGAGCCAAAGAGAAAGAGCTTTCCCTCTGGAGTCTGGCTGGCTGGCCAATCCACTGATAGACTACACTTCACACCGCATGAATCGCAGAGGAACAACTAGAATGGATACCTACAGTGGTTAACCTATGAACTCACCGCAGGACGTTCAAAGACATCTTACATAGAAAAAAAGAGCTAGCCTCTGTGGGACATGAAGGTTGATATTTCCATGATGTTTTCTTCAGTAGCATGAAGGAGAAGCATCCAGAAGCATTCCCCAAAGATGAGAATTGAAAGGCAAAGGTATTGTACTGTTACACCACATGGCACCTACCACAGACAAAGATACTGTATGTTTCCTGTTTTGGTATCAATTTATTGTGCTAACATTCTCAGAAGGTTGGCTGCTTCTTCAGGTGCTGGGTATGACCCTTGACAGAGGGAAAAGTAGTTACAGAACACCAATCATCTCCGTCATGCACTGTTGTTGAAGGGAATAGTATCTGGGGCAATAGAAATTCTGGAATAATTTCAAAGTTTAATTTGATTCCTAACAATAAATAGTCTCTTTTGCTATTCTTTTTTTTTTCTTTTTTTTATTCCCATGAAAATATGGCTTTTAACTTCAAAATTATGAGAATAAAGAACACAATATTTGTCATATAGTCAGTTTCATGGGATAAAACTTCACTGTGAGTTGATCATTTTATTCATTCTACTGTGACTGTTTAGAGGTTTACTTTGTACAGCATGTCAGTGGTCATTTCTACTGGGGCAGGAGTACATAGCATAGTTTTAATAAATAAATTCTCATCAATCTAAATCCATGTTTCATTTCACCTTCTGGTTTCATTTCTTCTAAATAGTACATCTCTTGTTCACACAAGCAGAAGTGGATGTAAAGCCTGTATCATATTTACGAGACAATGCAGAACATATTTAAAGTTCCTCCTTCCCTCCTTCTTCCCTTCTGTGCACATGATTCGGGAGGTGAAAGCAGTGGTCCACCTCAGAAGTTGTTGGGAGGACAGAAACTTTAAAGGGAAAATGTGTATATACATGCAAATATAGGATAAAATCTGTTTCAGACTCACCATCAAGCTACAGTCTAACACTAACCCACTTTTCCAGATAAGCCATGATTTTCAAGCCCATCTTCACTTTCAAGCTCTCCCTAACAGTCAATGAAGTCACCACTTCCAAAGATATCCAAAAATAGAAGAGGAATACCAGTGTTTATTTCCATGCATTGACTGTGTATGGCACCCTAAACATCTGCTAGGTTGCTGAGACGATGAGCAGTTAGAAAAAGGTAGCTTCCATAGCAATTAAAAGTGGCCGTTTACAGTTAGTTATATGAACATGAATTAATATGAATGCATGTAAAAATAATACAATCAAAATTTTCAGAAGACAAGAAAGATTCCTGACAATCTCTGACAATTAGAACGGCCTCCAGCCATCCCCATGGGCAAAACTGAGCAGGGCAGTGCTGCTGACATCTCCATCTTTCAGTAATACCAACTTGTAGAAACATGTTCAGAGGGGTTACACACAGACCAACCCAACCCAGAGGCTGACAGATGCAGAAGTGTTTGGGGATCATGGGTCTGCTAGATGGGATCGTGCTGGCCTATTTTGAAAACAGCAGCAGATAGGGCAGACATTTCTTGGCAAGTATTTCTGCTTGGTTTGCCAGCTCCCATACACTTACTGGAAGGTGAGCACCATTACACACGTCCTTACATCCTCTCTATTTCTGCCTACCTTTTCCATGCTGCAAGCTGCCCAAAGCTGGTCTTTGAATTTTCTCCAGCAAGTCCCTTTCCCTCTCCTCTTTTACCTGGGACATGTTTCAAGATGATATAGGGCAACCAGCTGGCATTTTATCTCAGTACAGAAGAAATTAAAACAGATCACAGGAGACTGGTTAATGCAAGCAGTTAATTTTTTTAACTCAATTAATACCTTGTAAGAAATGTAGGCTCCTGTTATCTGCAGTTAATCATCAGGAATTTCCAGAGAAGAACAGTGATAAGTGGTTCTGGGGGCTCTTCTTAGGAAGGATGCTAAGCCTTGCACTAGACAAGGCATCTCTGATCTCCTGCCACAGAAAAATACTTCTCATCCTTCAAAATTGAGGAAAAATGTTTAACACTAGGGATGGCTTAGAGAAACAAGATTTTCATTGTATGAGAAATGTCAGCATTTTTAAATTAGCTTCTACTCTGAATTAGATTGTTTATGAAGAATGTTAAAATCTGTGGAAAGATGAATGCATCTGTTAAAGAGGAGGAATTCCAAACAAAATTTTCAATACAAATGAAAGTATAGTATTTGCTGAAAGAAAATCAATTTGAACCTGAGAACTACATAGTCTGTTCCTTTGACTTACTATTCTTTTTGAAATCATGGCTCCAATTTCTTCCTTCCTGGTGTCATAACCAGATTTGTTTTTTTTAAATAGCAGAAATTAAGATTTGGTTAGAGAGATTATTTAACTATGTTACAAAATCATGTTATCTGAAGAAAACTGTGCTGCGTCAGTAGCTTGAATCTTGACTACAGCATGTGACACATACTCAAGTGCACCCCATTCTTTCCCGAAGAACCTCTATAAAATATCAGATTCTTAGAAAAACAAGTTTTAATTTCCATTGTGTCAGGTCCCCTGCATGGTCTCTCCACCTCACTGCAGCACATTTACTGCTTGTATTAAGTTTTGCTGCTTTGCAGCACGTACACAGTTGCAAAGTTAATTCTGGCTACTGAGATACTACTGAAGCCCCACTTTAAGTGTGGGAAATATAGCTGGAATTGGAAATGCTTCTTAAACCACAGGGAACTCCTGAAGTGTGCCTACTGTTTCTGTAAATTACATCTGCCTGGGAGATACAACACTATATGCTTTGGGATTTGTTTTATTTTGCTTGTTGTTTGTGTAAGGCTAAGATCATAAGCAAAATAAAACATAAATAACTGTAAAGTTTGACTGAAATGAAAATTAAAGGAAAAAAAATTTTCTTTCTCTCAGTCTCCAGGTGGACAGTTATTGCAATCAAGTTAAACATTCTCCTAACTTCTTGATTGTTCTTTGGAAGAAGTTAGCCAGCACAGCCTTCCCAGGATACAAACTCCTTCCTGCTCCCAGAGGAAAAAAAAAAATAAAAAATACACCCTCCTCCCTCCCACCAAAACCCACCCAAAAAAATCCCCAATCCCTTTCCTCTAAATAAAAAAGGTACAGGAATGATCTTGGGTTTAGATTAATCCTCAACTTTTTCAAATAAGTTTGGTGGTTTTTTAAATTTAAATTCCCTTCATGCCCCTCAATAATCAACTTTCTCCTGTTTGCTCAAGCTACCCACTCACCATTAGCATGATGTGAATATTTTTTCAGATGTCAGCCTTTACCCTGAGTCACCATGCTGCTAAAGTATCTTGACTGTGGTGTTGGATGCAGAACACAGAGTGATTTGATTAGGTTCCCTTTTAAAAATCTGATATGGGCAACAGCTTTTATATTGTCTCATAATGTGAAAACAAAATGAAAGACTGGAATTAATAGGCTATGGAGAATTGCATCAGCTGCATGAGAGATAGGCTAGCACTGCAGTGTGCTATATTTAACCTTCAGACTCCGAAAGTGTAAGAGCATGCTGACCACATACAGCTGGGCTAATCGTTGTTTTCAGGCTGTTTTTTATCAACAAGGCTCACAGTGTTTAGGTATAATAGTTTATAATACATCAAAGGCTTAAGTTGGGTGAATGGATTAGAGAACCAGAAAGTAGGTGAGAATAGCCTGGAGCCCTATGGCAAGACAGTGAAAAAGCTTAGTGTATGGCTGCTCTACAGACTGATGAGCTGTGCTCCCTAGTAGTGGCAGTTCCAACACACTTCTCAAACGCACGTCCCAAGGGTCACAAAGGAACACACTGCTTTTTTCAAATGCAGCATCTGAGCAGAGAGTGATAGAGGTTTATCAAGAGCCATGAGAAAGCAGAACACCACAGAGGAGATCATATGGATTATTGTTAATACTGTCCCAAGCACATAACCAGCAGCCCACCAGTGAACAGGCACCATGTTGTGAAGCTGGAAGAAAGAAAAAATAACAAAGCCATCTCAGACCCACAGAAGTGTTACAGTTAATTCAGTGCTGTGCTGTACATAACGATGGGTTTTGGAGGGGTGATGCAGCTTAAAAGTACTATTAACAAAACAAAACTAATTTAAGTGTAGTAAAAATAGACTTTCTTAGGTCACAACAACAAGAGAAAACATGGCAAAGGTCACTGGTGAAGCATACCTCTGTAGAGGACAACTTCAGGTGTCATAGATTTAACTTTGACACAAATTAAAAGATGGAATCCATGAAGCATGTCCCTTGTCAGTGCTGGGGTTCTAATAAAGACTACTGAGGACAGGCTGAGGGAGCTGGGGCTCCAGCTTGGAGAAGAGGAGACTGAGGGGTCACCTCATTAACATTTATAAATATGTAAAGAGTGAGTGTCAGGAGGATGGATCCAGGCTCTTCTCAGTGATGGCCAGTAATGGAACAAGGGGAAATGGTTCCAAACTGGAATATAAGAGTTCCATCTTAGTATAAGGAGGAACTTTTTCACTGTGAGGGTGACATATTACTGGAACAGGCTGAGGTTGTGGAGGTTCCTTCTCTGGAGACATTCAAGACCAATCTGGACATGTTCCTATGTGATCTACTCCAGACGATCCTGCTCAGGCAGGGGGGTTGGTATGGATGATCTTCCGAGTTCTCTGCCAGTTCCTAATATTCTGTGAACCTGTGTGATACTCTTTTCTGCTTTATATTGCTTAGATTTTCAAATCAAATCCACCTTTTAAGGAACATACTTCTAAACATATTGATTAATTCAAGTTTTCTCACTCAAACTCCTGTCATGACAAACAAGGTTCAACTGTTTGAAAAATCTTTCCATGAAAATAAAACACTCAACTTATAAATCCCTCAATAGCTGCAGCCTCACATTTGACAACTGACCTCACAGAACCTTGAAATCACAGAATCACACAGGCTGGAAAGGAAGCCTGGAAGTCATCTGGTCCAACCTTCCCATGCAAACCAGGGCAAACTCAAGGACCAATTCTTACAAGCTCAAGCATCCCAATGGCAAAAAAAATCAAGAAGGGATGGCAGGAGACCTATGTGGTTAAACAGGGAACAGTTGGGCAAACTTAAGTGGAAGAAGAGAGTCTACAGGTCATGGAAACAAGGAATGGCTACCTGGGAAGAATACAAGAATATTGTCCTGCTCGGGCAGGTGGGTTGGACTAGATGATCTTTCAAGGTCCCTTCCAACTCCTGACATTATGTGGCACTCCAATGTGGGTCAGGTTGCCTGTTGTCTTGGACAGGCAAGGTCTGACTCTCCAAGGATACACATTCACAGCTTCTATAAACCACCTGTGCCAGCACTTTACTACTATCACTGTAAAGGTTTTCTTTTCTCCTTAATTCAACTCATATCTGTTGCCCATTGTCTTTCACAGAACACCTCCACAAAGAGCCTGGTTTCTCTGCATCCTCTGATCAAATAGCTGTAGACAGTAAAAAAGATCCTCCCAAGACTTCTTTTCTTCAGGCTACAGACTCTCAGCTCTCACAGCCTCTCCTTACATGCTAATGCTCCAGTCCCTTCATTGTCTGCATTGCCCTCTGGCATACCTAGGGCTTTCCTGTACTGGGCTGAACAGTACTGGAACCAGCACTCCAAGTGTACCTCACCATGGCTGAGCAGAGGGGAAAAACCTCTTACATAAACTGCTGGCAATGCTTTTGTTGGTACAGCTCACTACATGGAAGCTGCCAGGGCACACTGCTGATTCACCTTCTATTTGTGGTTCCTCAGGTCCTTCTCTAGTGACTTGTTTCTCATCTGGTCCACCCCAGCCTGTCCTGGTTCATGGTTGTTCGTTCCCAAGGACAGTGTAAGTGGTTCAGCCCCAAGCAGAAACTGAGCACCACCAGCCAATCCTCTTCTTGAGGAAAGAAAACAGACAAAGCCCCTAGGGGCTTGAATAAATACAGTTTACTGATAATCACTTTGACAGGAGAACAATAACAGACACACCCAGTGATAACACAAAGTACTTTACCAACCTACAAGGAGAAGCTAACAATGACCACTACATCATCACAAAGTTCACCTAAAACCAGCCTCTGCCCGCCAGCCCTTTTTATAGGGGCTTGTGAGATGCCAGGTGCTGTGGAAACAGCCCTGGCCAACTCAGCTCACCTGTGCTGGCTGCTTGGGGAACTCAGCTCTGACCTGGCCAGAACCAGGACAGGCAGGACTTGACATTTGCCTTTGCTGAGCTTCACAAGGTTCCTGTCAGCCCACTTCTCCAGCCTCCTCAGGTCTCTCTGAATGACAGACCTGTTCTGCACCTTGATGACCACTCCTGCCAATCAGGTAAACCATGAATTTCTGCTGATTCCCAGAAAAGAATCCCAATCTGAGACAAAAACCCCAAAACCCTCCAGGCAAGCAAACAGAAAACCCCACTACACATCTCCCATACTTCTGTATCACCTGAGAAGACAAAGTCTCTGTATGAAAGTGGGTACATCTAGAAATTATTCCTTGTCCACAATTCTTCAAATCTGATGCCATCACTTGAAGATCTCAAGACTTTCAATTGAAACCTCTAGCAAAGAGCAGGAAGATGTGCTGAAATAGCACTAAGCACTGAGCACCAGCTTCGCCTGTGCCGTTCCCTGATCTCCTGAGTGGTGATTCGGCTGGGACAGGAGCACCCTGCACCCACATGCATACCCTGTGCCCCCACCGTGCTGCCTGCTGGTGTTTCTCAGTAGGTCTGTGCAGATCCTGCTGCAGGCTGTGATGTAAAGTAGAGCTACAAAGCATTATTTCCATACATCCAAAACAGCCGTCCTCTGTGAATATTGATTTCTCTCTCATTGCATTTCTCTTTTCTTTTCCTAAGGTGTATCTGAGCAAATTCACTTCCCTGACAAATTGCTATCAGCCACTCAGCATTAAAAGTGGGAGCTTTTAGGTGACAATCAGCATATTTTTCCAAATGAATTGAACAATCAAGATAATACAGAAAGAAAGTAATTTTTACTTACAGTACATTTGCAGGCAAAGTGGGGGGTAGGCATTAGAAATATTGAAGAGCATGAAGGTTAACAATACCCGATTTTGCACTGCTGGCAGCATATTTGTACTTAGGGGGAAAAAAAGGAACATTTTTCAGCATAAGTGTACAGTGATTGTGATTCAATGAAACCAGGAAAGCCATGGAACAGGGAGATAATGCTGGTTTAATCTATGACTAGCAGGGACTGATTTCCATTGAGAGTAAAGGCAGGAAAAATGCTAATGTAATTACTTTCCTTTGGAACAATACAGTCTAAATGAAATAACATATCATTATTTTCCACAGTAGTTTTGTGTACAACAGTTAATAATGTTGGAAAGCAAAATATTTGGATGGTAGGAATATGCAGATTTTATTTTATGATACAAGAGAAACCTCTTCATAATGCAGAATCCTCCTTTCTATATATGGTACCTGAAATCTTTTCCCTTGCAATGTAAACACTGACCTGTGCAAGGTCTGTTATAATTCTTATAGGCTCTTAATGTTATGTCAGATTGATGGTAAGAACATAAACTGCAAGAAGAAAGAGCCTTAAAACAAGGCTTTTAACAATTTTAAATGTTTTTGGTAATTTTTTTATAGTTAAATGTCACAAGAGAGATCTGAATAGCCAGTATGATTTGCTGCATAGCGCAGCTTTCAGCTCACAATCTAAAGCTGACTCACACACCACAGTTAGTTACGTGCCAAAATAAAGCGTCCTGAATTTCCACCGATGCTGCTCAGCATCCATTAAAAGAGACTGACTTACTTTGCAGGGTTGCTTAGAAAAGGAGACCAGACAAAATATCAGAATTTGGGAGTTTAGGTGCTCCATTGTAGTGATGGGATGGCTGAAGCTGCTAGGGCCACCTGGCTCCCTGTCTCACCACCATCTATCTCTCAGGCCTTCCAAAATGTTTAGGTATTTTCTCAGCTAAACGTGTCCGTCTCCTGAAGCCGTGCCAGCCACAGGCACTGGCACTGGCAATGGCTCTGGCATTAACCAGGCCCATTTCAGGCGTCGCCATCAGCAATATAAAAATTTCAAGCTTCCCCCACTTCTCCAAATGGACCAGGGATACTTGTCATGGTTTCTACAATAACCAAACACAAAGTGAAATCAATTGGGCTGTGGAGTCTGTAATTTTCTACATTTATAGTTTTTAAGCAAACAGGATGAATGCACGTGGGAACGTGAACAGACTAAACCAAATCATTTATGTTTGAAAACATCTTTTCAGCAGAAAAAAAAATAAAAATACAGGTATTTTATCTCGGTGAGATCTTCATGAAATTTAACAGCAGAAGTCACCTGTAAGACTGCTGAATTTGCAAGTAAATATTAACTGGCTTTTCTAGCAGAGCAAAGTTTTCTGATACCAGGAAGTTTCATGCAATCTATTGGTGTAGAAGGATGCTTCACTTCACAAATATAAGCATCTATAGTCACATGCTTTTTTCTTCCAATACAGTGAGAACAATGCTATACTGTACATCAAAGGCTCATTTGCATGCACTGCTCATTATTGTACACCTGCTGAGGCCTCCAACATTTTGCTTACTGCATCAGAAAAAGATGCAGTCCTTGAAAAGAGTTTTATGAGGTCTGTAAGAAGAAATATTCTCAGGTATATACCATTTTGAAATAAAGGGAGAAGTGTGCCATGTGATCTGCCTTGGATAGAGGCAGATGAAGGTCTTAGTTAAATTTTCAAAGTGTCTATAGTAAGAAACTTTTAGAAAAAAACCCCTTTCATTTAAAATATTACATGATATAGATTAAATGTTCTGTCTGACTTACTTATTGGCAAATAAATCTCAAAACAATGTTTTGGTCAAAAAAAGAGAAGTATTACTACAGGATTTGCACCAGCAAACAACTTTCAAATCTGTATCTACATTAGTCGATCATGTAAGACAGGGTGAATCAGAAAAACTAAACCATTTCATCTGTAGCAGAAAATTATTTATGTAATTCCTCTGAATTTGTACAGTGTGGTGGGTTTGGTCTGGTAATGGCTCCTTGTGGATGAGCACTCATGGCTGAATAATGCAACTGATTGGCTTACATGTGGTTATTGAGCGGCTCAGGTGGTGATGAAGACGTTTTGAGGGCAGGGTAAGAAAAGTCCACAGCTAATGATGTGGGAAGAACCTGACCAGATAAAAGTTGTGACCTGCCAGGGGGTCTCTGACTTTGGCTTGGGACTGAATAGGACAGTAAGCGCAAGGTTGGTCTGATTCCAGAAAGAGTTGTGGGTGGCATGAAGGGCTAGACAGGGCATAGCCACCTAGAGAGGACTGAGGTTGTGACTCACAGGGGTGAGCTGTGATGAAGGCAGGGCTGCCAGGCTTGTATGGAAGGAAAAGGCAGTGAAAAGGGAAGCCGCAGGGTACCTGCCCTGGAAAACACTCACCCTCCCACAGACAATGCTGGATTTCTAGGAACAATATCCTTAAGAATGTAATCCTTGGAGAAAAGTAACTGAGTTGTGTTCTCTCTCCCTTTCCTTTAGTTTTTCCTTGCTTTCTATATATTTCCTCTGACTGATCTCCTCCCCGGAGAAAATAAGTTAACTTCCCTTGCAAAGGCTTTCTAAAACACAAATGGCATCTCTATACAAAATAGGGACCATGGATGTGCTTCTCCAAGGCTTTTAACCCTTTGGAGCAAAGGGGAGTGGTGTTTACCTCCTGAAGCTTTTTACAGATCAATGCTTTCAATACGTTTGAGCCTTAACTGAAAAGCAATAAGGCTTATTGCACCTCTTAAGGCAGAAGCCAATATTGAATTATAAAAGAAATAAAAATTACCTACTAAAAATTATTGTTCTCAATGTATTTAGAAGCTTGTGCTCTTTATTTACTAAAGTTCAAATTTTAGTAGTGGTGTTTGACAGTTTTTATTATTTCGTGTATAATTAAATTCCTTCAAAGTTCCACTTTTTCCTTAAAATAGACCAATTCTGAAAGACTGATGCCAAGACGATACCTGAATGCTGATGATCTGTGAGATAATTAAGCATTTAAGTAAAACACAAATATTAAAAAATAATATAAATATTCTCCAAAGCTAGCAAAAAATAAATCAGAATAAATTATCCACAGCTTCCCAGTTTAATATAACACAAAGCAGGAGGTAGTACAGGCTGTCTGAATTATCTCTCTGCGGTCTGCAGGTGCTGCCAGGGGCTTGCTCCAATATAGGTCACAGATTTTTCCGTATTCCTCCACCTGCTCCTGCCTGGCCCAGGTGTCTCTCCATGAGCTGCAGTTGGGGTCTCTTTTTCCTCCATGGGCTGCGGGGGGACACCTGCTTGACCATGGTATTCTCCATGGGCTGCAGGGAATCTTCTCTCAGTGCGTCCTCCTCCCCTTCTTCACTGACCATGGTGTCTGCAAAGTTTCTTACACCTTCTCCCTCCCTTCTCTGGTGGCAAAATGTGGCTGTTTGTGTTATTATATCTCTAAAATGTGATTCCCAGAGGACTGTGACTGGCCCTGATGGGCCCGGCTGGCCTTGTCAGTGACAGGGTTTTGGGCGTTTGGCCTTGGGAGCCCAGCTGGGATTTGCTTTGTTGGACCCTTATGAAACTTCTAGCCACTTCTTAAAGAAGTCACATTTCAAACCCACCACACCTCCTCTGGATTTGCTCTAGTATCTCTTTTTAAGCAGTATTTTGCCACATTCCCGATGCATTCGTTGAGAAACAGCCCAAGTCCCCAGCTGTTTAGAAGCCTCTTCTGAGTGACCGTTGGGAACACAGGTCTTCTACACAAAGCACATATTCATGCCTCTCAGATACTTGGTTAACCTGCACAGGGCATGAGACAGTCCTATCTGCTAGTGAGAAGTCTTTACCTGGGGTGAACTGAGGAACAGTCCAAACCAACAGTGTAAACACAGACAACAACTGCAACACCAAATTTTGCATAGAATGAAATAAGGAATTTTGAAATTCTGGAGTATCTTTCTGACCATGAACTATGACAGGGCTGCTGTCATATACAATGGTTTCAAGCATGGTCTGAAGGCTTTCTGGTTTCTGTCTTGATGCACAGTTCAGCTCTTCCATGAAGTATCCTGACTCATACCCTAGTCCGTGGCTAACTAGACACTTACTATAAAATGATAAATACTGATTTCACCAAAATTCTAGCAGAGCATAGACAGAAATAGATCCTATTCTCCCCTCCTTCCCCCAATTGAAGCTTTATCCTAAGGCTAAACAAATCTGCAAAATTACTTCTGAAGGAATTTAATTTCCCTGTTCACTAGTTTTACTTGTATTAATTAAAAGCATGTTCTCAGTCACATCTTATTTGGCTGGGAGAAAATACTTTAGGATACAAACCTTTCTGAAAGAAAGTTCCTTTCTACTTTAAATAAGTTCCTCCTCCAAGAACTTCAGTAAAATTATCTAGCTATGCACATTTAATGAGCCCATTAGTGTACAGGCATCAGTCAAAAAGTGAAATCCAGAATTAATTTTGTTTATTTTAGTTCATCTTGATTTTACAGACATTCATATGTATTCCAAGAAAATTTGATCATTCCTTGTGAAACTTGACTGTATGGGAATGCTTTTAAAATTGGTTTAAATAATACTTTTAGTAATACTTTTAAAATTGTCTCTTGCCTTAAAGACACCTTTGGATTGTATTTTGACTTGTGGTTTCAGAGCATGACTATGTAATTAGGTCACCTAGGAGACAATGACACAGGTCTCAGGAGTAGCAAACGGGAAAGAAAGGATCTTGTAGGGAATCAGTGCAGGATTGTGACAAATCCCAATTTTATATGTTCATTTCTGGGTCTCCCTTTCATGAGGAATTCTATTATGAGAAAGAACTGGTCATTTTAATATAATCTTCTCTTAAAACAAACAGGTAAGGCCAGCCAAACTATTCTTTTTTGCCAAAAATTAATTTTTACCAACACTGCTGTTGGGGGGTTTGTCTAGATGACATTTAGGGGTCCCTTCCAACCTAACACATTCTATGATTCCGTGATTCTAGGATCTAACCTCTGGTGGGAGGTGTCATGGATTTAGTCCTCTTTGCTCCCTGCAGTAGCACTCCTTTGGTTTTCAGATTTGGTTAAATATGGTCCACAGCTGTGTGTTCAAGGTATGAGTGCTCTGAACAGAAAGGATGCCATCCCATGTTGTGGTTGCTCTCAGACTCTGTGGATCTGAAAATCCTGCCAAACAGCTGTTACCATAAACTCAACATTGCTGGTGAACGTTCATGGTAGCATGTTCAACTTGTAGAAAGGCTGTCTTTGTAGCGTGTTTGTTAAAGACATCTGTCTTACTCTGAATGCCTTTCTTCCCTCCAGGAAAACACTGACAGAGCCTTGGAAAATGTATTATTCAATAAGTGAGTTATTATCATACAATATCATGGAAGCTATTGATTGAAGAAAAGTAAATAATTTTAAATATATAACCAAGATTTCAGTACAGCAAACATAATTTAATAATTATTTAAGAGAAGATAATGTACATTATATCCATTCTCCAGTAGATACTGATCACAAAGATTATCAGATTGTGATTCTCTTGATTTTCTGATACACCAGGGGTGCAGTGGTCTCAGACAAGTACAGCTGAATAATCCAAGCTGACATCTGTCTGGATGCACTATCACAACTCGTTCCTTAAATTCCCGGATACTGGTCTACGATGTTTATTCACATCTGTGAGCACTGAATGAACAATTCCCTCCCAAGACAGGTGTCCATTAGCAAAATGGCATGCCTCATTTGGCCTTAAGTGTGGGCGACAGCTAATAAAAGCATGTGAACATGTGTTATGCATATATGCCATAAGGCATAATCCTCTCTGCTCCATGCAGAAATATTTCCTATTGCCCCGATTATTGTGAGTGCTGGGAAGTATTTCAGCACGGACAATTATGTCCATAACATCTGTGTCCAGGTTGGAAACAAGCAAATTTTGCAGAGTGCTATTCACAAACATCCATTCAGAGGTTATTCAGTTCCTGCCGTCTGTTGACAACACGAGCCATATAAAGACAATTCACCGACACGTGTTGCTTTCCTGCCAGCTGTCACAGTAGTTGCTGCTGGTCCCTGGCACTGAACTAGGACCAACAAGTGGCACAGACAAAGGCCTTCCTGGTGCAAAGTTATAGTGCAGGAAACAGAAAACAGTTCCGGGCTACTTTCTGAAGCAAATCAGAAATGGAACATCTATGCAGTAAACCATGCAGTAGGTTTCAGCATTTGTATCCAATTTCTTTCCCAGTGCCATAAAACGAGATGTGCAAACACCTTCTAATATGCTCCCTGATAGGAAAGCTACATTTCATTTTAAATCTTTTATGTGACACTATGTTTCACCAAGTAGATCATAAAAATTTAAATTACTTAAGAGAAGACATGCAAGTGCTATGAAGCTTACTGAGAGCTTGTACTAATGTGACTCTGCAGCAGACTTTTCACTTAGGCAATCACTTTCTGTCTTCCAAAGAAGAACTCTTCTACCTCAGAAAGGTTCCAGCAGTAGCCATTGATTACAGCTGCATCGCTGCTGTACAGATAATGGTGAAGAATGTGTCAAAGTTTATATCCCCATTGTATCCAGAAGCTGTTTCAAAACAACTAGATGAGTTTTCCATTTCAAAGCAAGCAACTGTTTATGTAAAGCAATACAGCATTTTCTTCCCAGATGACCAAATTAACAAGCCTATAGGAGTGCGTATCTTAGGTACTTTGACAGGAAAGAATTATTATTACTGTGGGATACCAGCTCACTAAGTAAAGGATATGAAAACATCTTTTGTATAATGAAGTTGGTTTCTGCATCTGACAGCCCAAGTTAACAGCTTTTGTCTCTGTTTTCTAACAGTCACTTTCAAACTTTCTCCAAACAAGGCCTCAAAATTATGAAAATGTCATCTTTATCAGTCACAAAACTCTGCAGCATTGACTTCCCAGATGAATGACTTCAGAAAATAAATATATTTGCCATGTCTATGCAGTGTTCATTATGATCAATATTATTCCACAGCTTCATCATAATCCTTATCTGTATGCAGCCCTATTGCACATTACATTGTGGGTGTACAGGCAGATCATCGTTGGCTTGTGGGTTTGTGCCTAGCAAAAAGTGAAATGGTAAATTAACTCACAGTCTTGCAGTTGAGGAGTCAATAGCAGAGTGCTGCCACTTGTAAGGCTGTTGGAGACACAGAGAGGCAGTTAATGACCAGCTCCTCCAATAGTGCCTGACAAGCATGTAAAGGTCAACGTTTCACAGCTCAGTGCTCTTGAACATATTGTAGACTATGTCTTGTGTGCTTTTTTTCTTCAACATCTTGGTGGACTTCTTATTTCTCCCATTCTTAATTGCCATTTTGGTTTCCTGATCCTCAGCTTTGTTTCCAGCCATTTCTCTACCATATTGTGGGAATCACTGCTCATCATGATGCCCTGATCTCAGCCTACAACCTTAAAAAAGTAAAATGTCACACTAAGAATTTATTTTCATTCACTTATGAGAGGTAGAAGAAAAGCTGAGGGAACATTTACAAGAGAATATTCACAGAGAGACCAGGACTAGCCATTAGTCTGAGAGCAGAGGTCACTTTCATCATGGCAGCAACAGACTCACAGAGTCGCAGAATGTCAGGAGTTGAAGGAATCTCGAAAGATCATCTACTCCAACCCCACTGCCAGAGCAGGATCATCTAGATAAAAAACACACAGGAATGCATTCAAATTGGTCTAGAATGTCTACAGAGGAGTCTCTTAAATCTCTCTAGGCAGCCTGTTCCAGTGGTTTGTCAAATTCACCGTGAAAAAGCTTTTCCTTATATTTAGATGGAAAATTCTATGTTCCAGTTTAGAACTATTTCCCCTTGTCCTATTACTGGCCAAGACCAAGAAGAGCCTGGATCCATCCTCCTGACATTAACATATTTATAAACATGTATGAGGTCACCCCTCAGTCTCCTCTTCTGCTCCCTCAGCCTCTCCTCACAAGGAAGATTTTCCACACCCTCAAAACTCTTGGTGGCCCTGCGCTGGATTCTCTCAAGGAGTCGTATGATCTTCTTGAACTGATGGGCCCAGAACTGGACACAATACTTCAGGTGCAGTCTCACCAGGGCAGAGTAGAGGGGGAGAAGGACCTCTTTTGATCTACTAGCCACCCCCCTTCTAATCCAACCCAGGATGCCATTGGCCTTCTTGGCAATGAGAGCGCATTGCTGGCTCATGGTCATCTTGCTGTCTACCATGACTCCAAGTCCCTCTCACCTGCACTGCTCTCCAACAGGCCAGTCCCCAGCCTATACTGGTACCTGGGGTTGTTCCTCCCCAGATGCAATACCCTACACTTGCCCTTGTTAAATCTCATTCAATGTCTCCCTGCCCAGCTCTCCAGCCTGTCTAAATCCTGATGAATGGCAGCACAACCTTGTGGTGTGTCAGCCACCTCTTCCAGCTTTGTGTCATCAACAAACTTGCTGACCGTGCACTCTATTCCCTCATCCAGGTCATCAGTGAAGACATTAAACAACAGCGGTCCCATTAATGACCCTTGAGGGACTCCACTAGTTAGAGGCCTCCAGCCAGACTCTGCCCCATTAATGACAACTCTCTAGATTCTTCCCTTCAACCAGCTCTCAATCCACCTCACTACTCTCCCTTCCAGGCCGCCCTTCCTCAGTCTGCCCACCANACCAAGGAAAAGTCAATCCATCACGTTTCCCGGGATGGAAGTGAGACTGACTGGTCTGTAGTTACCATGTTCCTCCTTCTTGCCCTGATTGAAGACCGGAGTGACATTTGCCTTCCTTGAGTCCTCAGGCCCCTCTTTCATTTCCCAGGATTTCTGAAAGATGATGGACAGTGGCCCAGTAATGACTCCTGCCAGCTCCCTCAGCACCCTTGGCTGCATCCCATCAGGACCCATGGATTTATGGATGTCCACACAGCCCAACTGATCCCTGATGCAGTCTTCATCAACTGAGATGGGCTCCTCGTTTATCCTGGCTTCCTCTGGGGCTTCAGCCATCTGTGGATCCTACAAACAGTCTCCAACAGTACAGATAGAGGCAAAGAAGGCATTCAGTAACTCTGCCTCTTGTATTTTTCCCATGTAGCCATTCCCTCTTTCATAGAATCACAGAATATTAGGAGCTGGAAGGGGCCTCAAAAGATCATCCAGTCCAATCCCCCTGCCCAAGCAGGATCATCTAGAGTAGATCACATAGGAACATGTCCAGATTGGTCTTGGATGTCTCCAGAGAAGAAGACTCCACAGCCTCTCTGGGCAATCTGTTTCCATGACCTGTAGACTCTCTCCTTCCACTTAAGTTTACCCAGCAGTCCCCTGTTTAACCACACAGGTCTCCTGTCACCCCTTCTTGGGTTTTNTTTCACCCCTTTTTGGGTTTTTTTTTTTTTTTTTTTTGTCATTGCGATGCTCTAATCTTGAGCTTGTAAGAAGCTGTCCTTGAATATGGACCAACTATATTGAGCTCCTTTTCCTTCCAATATCTTGTCTCATGGGGTTTCCCCCAGTAATTGCTTGGAGACCAAAGTCGGCCCTGCCAATGTCCAAGGTTGCAGTCCTACTTGAGGTTCTTTTCCTGCCACACAAGATACTGAAATCCACCATCTCATGGTCACTGCAAGGTGAAGCAGAAGCAGCACCAAGATGTGTTCTCAGGAAGCTCCTCTTGTCTGTAGCAAAATCATGCACAGGAGAGTAGGTGATGGTGCCTCGAGCAGATTGTGTGGCACAAGGAGCTGGTGACTGCAATCCCAGAGATCCTCACAAGCATGGAGGGCAGAGCCAAGAAGACCCAGACAGGTGGAGAGCTTTGTGTGTAAAAATGCAGAGCAGACTCCCTCTTTTCAAGAGATCATTTCAGGAAAACATACACACGTTTCCCTGAAACTGAGGCACAGACCAGGCCAGAAGCGTGTTTGTTCAGAGCACAGAGAACATAACTACCAGAGTTGTTATTTGGAAGGCTTTCAAAACCATTCTCCTAGCTGGAAGCAGATGCTGCCAGCCACAGAGTTTAATAAAACAGTCCTGACCCAAGGTTTACAGCACTAAACTGCTCACTGGAGGCCAGATTAGTAAAAACAGATGGGCAAAATATAAAGCTGCGCAGACTAATTGGGCGCCCTGTTGGTGGATACTTCTCATAATCAGGGGAGTTTTGAATGACTTGTTTACCTGTTTCCCCTTTTTGGGACACTGTTTCATTATACACAGTAATGAGACACCTGGCCTGGTGATTGCTAGGCTGAAAATCCTTATGACCATTTTCACCTGCTGTGTGCAAGCTTTTCTTTTAGTAAACCATAGATGCTCTACCCTGACCACTCCCTGGGTCTCAATAGAGGACTGGCTGTCTGGAAATCACTATGATTGGAGTTACTAGAATTTGGGAAGCATCTCTACCTCGGCTGAGAAAGGCAGCTGGAGGTCACTTTTTAGCCAGGCAGTAAAGTTAGAGTGGAAAAAGTAAGAAATGAAGTAGAAATAACTTCAGACACTTTACACACGGTCTGGATAGAGGCACAGCAACAGTGAGCAATGGGGTTCACAAGACTTCAGCTATCACACTATGTTGTATGATAGCATAGTGTGACACTATGTATCACACTATGCTATCACTTCAGCTATGTTTGGAGGTAAGAATCAAGCCCAGTGCCCTACAGCTATTTGGGTGGCCTACCACTGCTCAGGGCAGTCACAGAACTGAGCCAAAACCCCACAGAAATCCACATGCAACCAGCAGAGCTCTTCCCCAAGATGATTGGGGCACTGGAGCCTTGGTGAGAAAGTTTTCTGTTTCTTAGTGATTCCCAGACCTTTTTGTTCATAGCCCCCATTCAAGCAAGGGGTGCCGTGAGACATTTGGAAAGCTAATGTCCATTTCCAACACCTCAAGGAGCCTTTCTCTCTTCCTGTGGCACAACCTCCATCCCACAACCCTTCTGATGCTTTTTCATGGCTGGAAGAAAACGCAAGTTCATTTATACACCTATCCAGTTCCTTTTACCTCGACATGCAGGTTCATTGAAGCTGATGGACACAAGACCCTGCCACCTTCCCTGGGATGTGTATCAAAGGTGGTGCAGGGCAGGTGTGTATCAGTTCCCACCCCTGAAGACCAGTGGGACTGCAGGCATGATGCTCTGGAGAGGAGCTGTCTCTGGCCACAAAGGCTAAACAAAACTAGTTGAGTTACTGGAGACAGGCACTGAGTAATCATGTTCCTACCTGTATAAACTGGAATCAATAGTGAGTTATTCATTTGGTGGAAATAAATGGATTTTTCCAGCTGGTGTGGCTGATGTGTACTGTGTATATCACATTTATATATCTTCCTTCTACCAACCAGCTCCCCCTTCAATAATCAAGCTCTATAGCTATAACAGTTCTACTGACTGGAAAGAAATGTGTGTTCACAACATGCACCAAGAGATAAATCCTGATACAGCACTGGGAACACATTCCGTGCATTACATGTGCCAAAGGAGTAGGATTTATTTAGGTCATTTATGCTCCACTGGAGTGGAAAAAAGGGAAAAAAATGGGCCTTGCTATAATGAATTGGACTATGAGTCCTGCAGAGAATAATCCCGATGCATCAGCTACTAGGGATTGTTGCACAAGGTGGTTTTGTAGGACAGGTCTGTCCTGGACCCTCAGCCATGTGCATGCATTACCTCCTTCGGGTCCCAGCCAGTGTCTAGACAGACCCCTGCTTCCTGCACTGCTCATCCCTTCAGCAGACCCTCCAATGATCATGGCCAGGACTCTTCCTCTGCCCAAAGGAGCACTGAAACATCCCCCACACCCTGTCATGCCCTGTCCAAGATGAAAGCTCTTCTTTCAGCTCTTTGCCCTTTCTGGACAAGCCACTCCAAGAGACTTCAATTTTGCAAAAGCTCTTGCTCATCCTGCACAAATCCCCAGAGCCTGTAGGGTCACTGCTGTCACATTTGGCCGTCCTGCCATTGAGCCACAAATTCTTGTGATCTAAATAGGGCAATGGGGAGAGAAAAGGGCAGAGGAAGGAGAGCACAGCAGGCCAGAGCTACAGCTGAGACCAGAGCTGACTTCAAAGACATCATCATCCCCTCCTACAAAGGAAGAGAAACTAAACTATAAACTTCTGGGAGTTGCTGCTTCCTTCCCTGCCTATCCCTGAGGCCATGAGCTCTCAGAGCAGAAAATACTCCTTCCCTGGTGTTGAGAAAGCAGCCAGCATCTTAGTGCTACAACTATAGGGAAACCCGATAGGCATCCACAGGGACCTGGTTGGTATTTCATGGCTGCTCTAAACAAACATCCTGGCTATCTATACCCTTATGCACTAGTATGTTTTGTTTCTTCACTGCACTTAAAATTTATTGGCACTGGGGAGGAGAGGTTGAGAAAGAAGAACAGAGCAGGAAAAAGCCCAAAGTGGTGTATTTGTGCTTCACCACCAAGTAGACTGAACCAGTCAGGACATCACGCTCTGACTGAACCCACACTGGGAGAAGGGGCAGCAGACTCACCTTGTCTCTCGTGGAAATAACATCAGTACTGCTTTTAACCCCTAACCAGCTTGCACTTTCCCCAGAAGACACTGAATGAGGCCAAACCAGCAACAAATTATCATGGAATGTAGAAATGTAGGTGGGGAACTGTGTTCATGGAAAATTAAAAAATGTAGTGTTTGAAAATGAAAATAAAATGTGTGTTTCTGGATTACTATCAGTATAGTAATGCATGTACAGACCCAAAAGGATGTGATATTCAGTCTTTCATTGTGAAAGCATTTTAGCTTGCCATTTTTAAGTAAAAATGCAGACTTCAAGGACTGTGCATTTCAAAAAACTTCAAGCTACACATGAAGTCAACTATTAGGTGTTTGTCATTCCAGCTATCTACATCTGTATCAGAACAGACAGGAAAAAAAAAAAAAGAACCATTACACTGATTACAGCTGAGCTTTCTGGTCTTTCTAGGCTGCAGCACTTTATACAGGTATGCTTAGCACTGAGTTCCCATGTTGTTGTAACATAAGAAGTCCTGAGGCAGGATGGTTGAATACACCATGCCCCACTAGGCACAGAGAATTTTGAAACTCGTTAACTGATGAGTCAGCCCTGACCTTATCTGTCTTGTTGTCCCATCATCCCATCAGCCTCAGTGGTCCAGCAAAGAGAAATAGACAAAAGATAGATGCAAAAGTGAATGTAAAAATTTTCCTTTTCTCTGTTATTTTCTCTAAAGAATGGAAGTGAGAAAACTATTTGAAAATTACCTACTTTGAGAAAAATGTAGAACAATATTCAGGCCATAGGATAGAGAACAGTAGGTGACAGAGGTTCAGCAAAGGAAAGATGAAATACATGGTAGCACAGGACTTGCTGTGACTCTCTGGGTCATTGACTCCAGACTGTAACATTCCTTGGGGCCTACATATATAAACACCATCCTTACATGATAACACTCCATCCTGAAATGCTGAAGGATGCTCCCTTTGGTAACAAAAGGTTTCCCAGACACCCTTTGCTCTTGCAGGCAGAAACTCACAACTTATTCTGCCTGATCTTACTGCCATGTAGGTTGCTGTTTCTTCATACACATCTTCTCTGCTCTTGTCTACCCTTCCTTCCTCAGGCTCCTAAAAATCATCAGTGCTAAAATAGCAGTTCTTTAAAAAAGAGTTACCAGGGCATGCTCTATTACTGTGAGTTTCATTAGGTAAACTGTTTAGAAACACAAGGGATTTGAAAAGCTGTCTTTTCTTTCTGAAAAGGATGGGAACTCAGCTTTAACATGGAATCTGCAAAACCACACAAAAGGCAAATTGAGTCACATTTTGTGGTTGCATGTTTATTCCTAAGGCAGTAAACATACTATCCAAAGCCATAAATGGTAAAAATAATTAAATCATATATTCTGAATATTTGTGAGTGTTCTAATGCTTCTGCCTTGCTGAAATCAACAGGAAATTCAGAACATAAACCCAGATCTGGGGTATAGCAGTGGCTCCAGTGCAGTTGGCAGAATCCAGATGTACTACTGGAGCAGATTGCCCAAAATTTAAAAATAAAATAAAATAAAATAAAATAAAATAAAATAAAATAAAATAAAATAAAATAAAATAAAATAATTAAAAATTGTAAGCATCCTCAGATAGATAGATCTTACTAAGCAGTCACTGATTATTTTTTTCCCCTAAAAACACGCTCCAAACCATGTTAAAACTTATAAATACTCCACTGATTAGGTCACTTCTCTGTTCTTTATTCAGTCCCAGGCGCAATGGCTTTTACAGCAATACAGATCTCTTCCCCAGGGCATGATGGGGAAACACCCAAAAACATGCACAGGGTGAGAGATCTCTGAAGTTTTCCCTGGATATCTCCTGTCCAAGCTTATATCTCACTGCTCAATTCAAGGTCTGCCCTTAGTATGGGTGTCTTTACAGGTTGGAGTAACTATGAAGCATCGTTGTCATTAAGTGGAGCCCCCAAAAAACCCCAAAAGGAGTGAAAAGGCTGCCATTACTTGTGCTTTGACATCCTCCCAACATAAAGCAGGGCTTTCTCAGGTGAATTTGATAATAGTGTCAGTAGAGAAACATTGTAGTTTTTCTTCTGCCATATCCTCTATTTTTATATCACCTAGACAAACAGGAGAATAACACTGTTTATAACAATAGCATATTAAATATCTTGATGCTTCTGTGTGGGTGGGAAAAAAAGACAACTGTAATTGTCCTGAGCAGAATATATTTCCATAACAATGGAATCTCAACATCAGTCTCCTGTTCATTTCTGTAAAGGAAAAATTAGCATACCTCCAGATGTTTTGGGTCAGTGGGGATACCATTATAAGCTTCTGAATCTGCAAGAGCCGTTTCAAGCTGTATTGTTTTGTGATGACTCTGTCATGCAATGTGACACAATGGCACTGGTTTTAGTTTAGACCAGTAGATGGGGATTAATCAAGCTGTTATTCTTGCTGTTGTATACCGTCAGTGGAGGCTTTTAACTAACCAGATGAGAGACTTACATGTGTGGATTTTTAAATATTTTTTCCATATTCATTAAGAAGGAGAATTGTTCTCCCCTAGCAGAGCAATCTGCATGAGAGCAGAGGACCATAACTTCTAGTGGAGTCAAGAGAACAGCTTGGTTACAACCGAGCCACATCTCTGGCAGCAGGAATGAGAGTTTGAGTGCCCTGGGAGTCTGGACTAGACAGTAAATAAGAGAGGATTTTTCTTGACATAAAATACCTGCAGAGTTCAAAGGGAGAGCAGGAAACACTGACTTTTCTCCTCAAGTCATTTAAAAATAAGGTAAAATCAGTATGATGTACTGTGTGCTCCTCTCGGATGTGGCATGAGAAACTGTTACCTCTGCATCTGGAAAGAATAATTCTGAAAGAGGCGCAAAAACCTCTATCATCTTAATCAATCTGATAAATTGGTATCTGACATTTTGAGAAGAAACTTTAAGTTGCTGTTGGGATTTTGTGGTTTGGTTTTGTGGCAGAAGAAGGGGAGTCAGATGTCTAACAGAGACGGACTAGTTCAAATTTGATGTTTGAACCAGTTGCCCAAGACAGTTACCTTCATCATCAGCCAAGGAACAGTAATCATCAAGGCACAGGTCAAACCATCATGAATTGATGGTTTGACCTGTGCCTTGATGATGACTGTTGGAATGAATTGAATATACGTGACATGCCAGATGAGTTGTGACCCAAACCAGTCTGTGTCTCCATCACTCCTAGATACCAAGAGATGTCTCCTAGCACTGGCATGGGGTCCCTCTTTGTACACATCTGAAATTAGGTGAGATAAACACCACTTCAACCTGAAGTCCAAAAATGAGCCTTGAGATCCTCACACAGATGGACTTCTTGTGGTCTTTTTGCAGCCTCCTCTGACACACTTCAAAGCACGTGCTATGTGTGCCTGTGGGACACAATGTACCTGGGGGCAGGTGGGGACAGAAATAGATGTAATTGACCAAACTCTGCAGTGTGTAGAAAATCATTGAATTCAGACATAACTGATGATGAAGATATGTTCAGTGCATTTAGTAGGCTTACATTTTTATAAGCCAGGGGTCAGACTGGGCCTTGAGAGTCTATTCTTCAACGTCAAATCTCTTAGCAGTATCATCTCCAGCAATGTTTAATGACTATTTAATAACAGCTGCATAAAATATCTCTCATCTATTATTTGGAATATTTTAATATTCCAAATAATAGAATTGTTCAGCTCAGAAGTATTTTATGGTTATTAAAAAATACATCACTCCTTTTTCAGAGAGCTGCCTTTAAAGCAAACCCTGGTCATGCAGTGAGACCTTCTGCTCCAGCCTGAGAGGGCAGCCCAAGTATGAAGTACACAAAGTGGAGCAAGGGAGGGAACTGCCTTGTCTCTTCATAGCTGTAGGAACTCACTCATACCAAACCTGTGAATGGCTTTTTAGAACGGCTGGAAAAAACTTACCACTTCAGCCTTTGCAAGCAGGCAGGTGAAAACAAGATATAGGTAATTAAATTCCTTGCTTGAGGGCACCAGCTGATCACCTCTGGACTGTATAGCAAGACTTTACCTCCCCAACCACAGCCTGAAAAGCCCAGAGCAGATGCTGACAGATATCAACAGATGCTGATACTGGAGTCCTTGGTCTTTACTTTAAACATAAATTGCTGCCAAAGGTGGGATACAAGCTCTGCAGAAGTTTTCCATGTTCCAGTTGCATCTAACCTCTCCCTCATGAGCAGCCAAGACAAAGCAGGCACAAAGGGTGCCACCAACACCTCCTATTTGATTTATCTGAGCCTGCCAGGGGTACACAGAGTCACAGAACCATAGAATGTATTGGGTTGGAAGGGACTTTTAAAGGTCATGTAGTCCAACCCCCCTGCAGTAAGCAGGGACACCCTTAACTACATCAGGTTGCTCAGAGCCCATTCAAGCCTGACCTTGTAGGGAACTGTAGGGATGGGGATTTTCTTTGTGTCTGCCAGGGTTGTTGCTCTTCTCCAGCTCAGCCTGGATGCCTGTTGCTTTGCTTTTGACTGGGGACTCAGACCCCATTAGCATCTGTGCCTGTGAGTTAACTTTTCTTGTGAGATGTGTGCTAAGCTCAGATGAATCAAGCCATGGGCTCATGGAGATGTGAGAATACTGTTATGTCTTCAGGGCAAGAAGTCTCTAAATTGGAAAGTCCTATTTTTCTTTAGCCAGATATCACCTAGAGCCAGCTGGTTGCAGCTCCATGCTCCTGGGCTCTGAAAGGCTTGTGTAGCACCACTGTCCACACACTCCACTTTGTGCAATTGAGCCCCACACATGCTCACAGGAACACCTGTAGAAGTCCTAGTCTCTGTTCCTAAACAGGACAGGGTCAAGGATGCTAGGATGCTTGCAGTCTTCTGGTGTATGAAGGAAGTTCCCTGTAACAGCTCCCTTGCCAGTTCAATGTGTATGTGTGTCTCTGTATGTGCATGTGTGTATGAAACAAAACATAAAGGGAAAATTTACATGAATTTTCAGTCCATTAAAAGATGTCTTCCAGTAATCCGATCACCAGCACAGTTGCCTCAGATTCTCAGCTTCTGTGATTTATTGCTCATTTTAACAGCTGCCAGTCTTCTTATGATGAGGTTCCTGCGAGCTGGGGAAGCAAAATACATTCTTAAAGCACTTTGCATTCCTAAAGGGGATTGAAGTAATCCTAGACCTTGTTACATTTCCATTTTTAACTGAATTAGTGAGCCTGTTAATATGTGCAGCAATTAGACTTTTCCTTGCAAATAGAGATGGTTCCAGAATAAATCTTTATTTAATATATCTATCCTCATCACTATCAGGAAACCATTTTCTCTACACTAATTACATGTGCATTTAAATTCCATTTTGAATGGGCTTCACCACTCTGAGACCCTTGAAGCTCAGATACCTCAGAGGAGAAAGCACCCATAAAAAACTATTCCATCCATTGCATAGCATTGATAGGGAAGGAAATTCTGTTGAGAGTCTTGAAAGTTTATGCCTGTTCTTGCAGGAATTTTTATAGGATATTTATGTCTATTTGGAATTGACATTTTCTAAGACTGTCTATAAAAGAACTTTCCATGGCAACCTGCAGCCTTCGGTTTCTCTGTTATGGCTGCTTTCTAAAGGGAAGCATGTCTCTATAATTCTATAATATACAATAAATCTGAGTTTATGTAGAAAAGCATTGCTAAGTTCATTGATTAGGTATTGATCACTTTAACTTTACGAAAGGAAAGTGTAGAACTTCCTGTATCTAAAGTCCTCCTTTGTGCACTGTGTTTTTAGTACAAGTTGTATATCAATTCCAGAGAATTTACTTGTACTGCTGTTTTCAGTGTGGTGAGTGATTGATGTGACTGATGCAACTCATGTAATCCTGATTTCTTCCTCGCTGTCTTGCAGGAAGCAACAGGTCCTAGAAACCTCTCCGTTCTGTATGTGGAGATGCTTGGTCAGTCAGCTGCACAGGAAAGCTTTTGTTTTATAGATTCTTATACTACCTTGATCTATCATCCTTTCCTAATAGCTTGTCTGACAGCTTACACTTAATGAACCTTACAGTGCAATACCAAAATGAGCATAGCTGCAGTCTCATCCTTGGAACAGTGTCCAGACCACTGTGAACAAATGTTCAACCTGAGTAGGCAGCTAAGCCCCAAGCAGCCATTCACTCACCATTCCTCCATGAATTGGGATGGGGAAGGCAATTTGAATGGGTAGAAATTAGAAAATTCATGGGATGATATAAAAACAGTTTAAGAGGTAAAGCATAAGCTTCACATGAAAACAAAGTAAAATAAGGAATTCATTCTTTGCTTCCCATCAGCATAGATATTCAACCATCTCCAAGAAAGCAGGGCTCTGACACATAGGATATCACTCCAAATATCCCTCACTTCATCCTTCCCCCTGCTTTTCCTGCTGAAAATAGAATCAAAGCATCACAGAATCATAAACTGATTTGGGTTGGAAGGGACCTCAGAGATCATCTAGTTCCATCCCCCTGCCGAGCAGGGACACCCTCCACTAGACCAGGTTACCCAAAGCCGCATCCAACCAGGCCTTGAAACAGTGTTCAAGGGAGGGAGCAGCCACAGCTCCCCTGCACCAGCCAGTGCCAGGGCCTCACTTACCTTACAGGAAAGGCTTGAGGAAGAGAGGCTGGAACGATGCCCAGTGGAAAAGAACCCAGGGGTGTTGGTTGACATCTGGATGAACATGAGCCAGCAGTGTGCCCAGGTGGCCAAGAAGGCCAAGATCATCCTGGCTGAAATAGTGTGGCCAGCAGGATCAAGCATGTGATTGTCACCCTGTTTCCTGCCACTGGTGAAGTCACACCTCAAATACTGCATTCAGTTTTGGACCTCTCACTACAAGACAGACATTGAGTGTGACCAAAGAAAGGCAACAAAGTCAGTGAAGGTCTAGAGCACAAGTCAGGAGCAGCTGAGGTAACTGGGGTTGGTTAGCCTGGAGAAAAGGAGGCTGAGGAGAAACCTGATTGCTCTCTGCAACTATCTCAAAGGAGGTTGTAGTGAGGTAGGTGTTGGTCTCTTCAATCAAGTAACAAGCAATAGGACAAGAGGAAATGGCCTCAAGCTGTGTCAGAGGAAGTTTATATTATATATTAGGAAAAACTTCTTTACTGAAAGGGTTGTCAGTCGTTGGACCAGGCTGCCCAGGGAAGTGGGCATCACCACTCACCACTCCTGGAGGTATTTACAACATGCACAGATGTGGTGCTTAGGGACATGGTTTAGTGGTGGACTTGACAGTGCCAGATTCACAATTTAACTTTATGATCTTAAATGTCTTTTCCAACTAAACTATTCTGTGATTCTAAGCTGGCTCTGCTGTTGTAACTGAATTGAAAAACATGTCTAAACTGACCTGGTTATTGTATCTGGCAGTGAGAGGTAAGATTGGGTAAGGCCAAGAATATGAGCATAGCACTTGCTTAGGAAAATTCCTCTTCTTCCACATTGTGTTGGAAATGCTTAAGAAAAATGTTTGTTTGGAAAGCTAGTTAAGTATCCCAAAAAGGGAAATATAAGGTCCAACAAGGTGCTTAGAGGAACAAGGAGCTGCAGCCTGCCAAAAAGGAAGAAGTCCTGTAAGCCTCAGGAAGTCACAGTGGTATTTCAGTCTTGCTGTCTATTTAGAGAAAGCTGTTACGTGCCTTTTTGACGGCATAGTTAAAGACTCAGAGGGTCTGTACAGGTATACAGAGAAGAAATTCTGAAGCAATTTTCAAACAGGTCAGGATGCATGACCTAACACTTTAGTTGTGGTTAGAGACCAGAAAAAGAAGTATATTAAAGAGTCAGCATGTTGATATATCCATCACTGGATACATGAGTGTTATCTTTCTTTGTCACTCAAAAAAAAAACCCATCTCCAATGATTTAAAAAAAAAAAGAGAAAAGTGTAAATTTACTATCTCTGAACCCTTTGTGAATTCTCAGTGGAGAGATGTTAGAATCACAGAATGGTTTGGGTAGAAAGAGACCTCAAAGATCATCTAGTCCAGTCACTCTGCCATGGGCAGGGATACCTTTCATTAGACCAGGTTGCTCAAAGCCCTGTCGATCCTGACCTTGAACATTTCCACAACTTCTCTGGACAACCTGTTCCAGTGCCTTACCAGCCTCATCATAAATATGTTATTCTTTATGTCCAATCAATTTCAAGGACAGGTTGGATGGGGACCTGGGAAACCTTGTCTAGATGCAGGCTTGGAGGTTGGTGACCCTGCCTGTGGTGGGTAGGGGTTGGAACTTGATGATATTTAGGGCCCCTTACAACACAGACCATTCTGTGATTCTGTGTAAATCTACTCTCTTCCAGTGTACAGCCTCTTGTTTTGCCAATATAAGCCTTTGTAAAAAGTCTTTTCTCCTCTTTATATATTGAAAGTTCACAATAAGGTCTTCCTGGAGCCTTCTCTTCTCCAGGTTGAATAACTCCAGAGATGGTGTCTCTGCACCCATGATACAGAAAAATGTGGTATGGTCTTATCCTTCCAAATGGAAATGTAGAAATCTTCCTAAGGAAGCAAGATGACTGGGATTTGGGTTTTCTCCTACTGAGCAAGACAGGCCATACTTGCTTTTGCCCATCGACTAATTTTGAGATTCCTAGGTAGTGATGGTCCTTTCTTCATTCCAGACCCTGATCCTACACTGAAAAAGACTGCCTGACATCCTATGTAGGTAGAGCATGGGATTTTCCCAGGCACTGTGACCCTTGATGGCTGACTTCAAACCCAGATCAAATGATTTGTATGAATGCAGAATATGCCCGGCATCAGTTACGTAAGGCACAGACACACAAGTAGATGATTGCTCTCCTATTGCTTCCTTGTGGCACTGAGAAGTGCACAGTGATACCTTTCCAGATACCCCATTAGAACAGAAAGAGAATTTTTTAATAGTTACTTGAGGGCCAGCTCTCCTCAGATCTGTCTGCATGGGAGACATATGGCAGTTTTGAAACGAGTCTGATTGGGATTTATTTATTCATGTGGTCTCTCAGAGGATCACTAGTATCTCCTGCATCAAGCCACTGAGGACTTGTCCTGTCACACTGTCTAAATCAAAACACAGTTCCTAAACATGCATGACTTCAATAACCTAAATGGAGCCTTGTTGGCTTTGATGGAACAAGTGGACATGACATCAGATGCCAAGGATTTGCTCATCATCTCCATTGTAGCTTCACTTTGGGATGCTTGCTGGGCTACAGAAATCTGTCACAGACTAATCTGCTTGGGATGTCAAGGAAGCCAGAGCTGAAACCTTGATGTATGAATCTTCTGTGCTGATAACTCTCTGCTGAGCTTTGATGAATGCATAAAGAGTTGGCAGATGAGTGGAGTTTTTGATTAACTGTGCTAGTCTATGCACACTCAAGCTTCAGTGAGATTGTATACTGTCAGCCTGCCGTCTCCTGTGTGCTGAATTCTCATTTAAGCTTTTGTATTTAACTGGAAATTCTGATTTCTCTTTCACTATGGAGTTTAAAATGAAGTTCAAATCAGACATAATTTAGAGCATTATAAAGACTATGTAATATTTTCTGTCTCTGTAAGTAGCTTTGAGATGGAATTACCTTTAATGTTTATAACTTCTTGTAGCCACATTTGCATTAATGCATTTTCCTTAACAAGGTAAAAATATTTCTCCACTGAACACATCCATATGGAGTTGTGCTCATGAATATTTTTGTCCCAGGTATCAAGTTCCTCCATTTCTGACAAAAAAAAATAAGTTAACTTATGGTTTTTAAGGGGCAACTTGAGTGTAATTGAATCATCCAGACGGGGATGAAGACTTAAAAATCATTAGGAAGATCAGAATTTAGATCATAACATGCAAAGACTAATAGATGCATCCTGAGCAAGGCAAGCAACTATAAAACAAATTATTCCAAAACCTATAAGAAAAGAGAATCAGGGCATTCTACTTTCCTTGTAATAATGTTGTTCACTAAAGCAGTGTTTAGACAGCCACTATGATAGGGATCCATTGCCCTGGTCATGGGCAAACACATCAGGTTATACAATTGCTGTTTTGTTTTGCTTGTGTACTAAAAGTGAGGCTGTAGGAATGAGGACAGATGTATCATACAGAAATAGTCAATGCTATGATGACAATATGGCTCCAAGGTGCCCTTCTGGGTTCTATGCTTGCATTCTGTGGTTTGCAGTTTTGTTACCCTAAATACTAGAACTAATCTTACAGTCCTTATTTGCCACCAAATTCCCATTCAGCAAAACTACAGTGTCAGCCAGTTTCATATTATCTGGAGTACAGATCAATACACGGTACAGAAACTTTTCAGATCTCATTTTTATAGCATAACTATTTTGACTATAGGAGTTAATCCAGACTAAAACCATGTGGGTAAGTTGGTACCCTGTCTCTGGCCCATGAGCTTGTACTTCTTTATACATGACCTCAGCTTGTCCCTATGACTTGTCCCTATGACTTGCCCCTATGACTTCCTTTGCCTCATGAGGAACTCCATGGCCTCATCTACTGTACTATGTACCATCTTCCTATCTACTATCCATTTTCTCCAGTAGTATCCTATTTATAGGAATGCCATGTCTTTTGATCATTATTTGTGTACAGGAATCCTCTCATCTGATATTTTTGTTCAGTTAAACAGACCATAACATCTCATCATGGTGTTAACATCTCTGTTGGTGACATGTACAGTGGAATCAAGTTAACCCGCAACAAGCTTACCAACAATACCAAGCTGTGTGGTGTGGTTGACATGCTGGAGGGAGAGGATGCCATCCAGAGGGGCACTGACAGGCTTTAGAGGTAAGCCAGTGCAAGCTACATAAAGTTCAAGAAGATCTAGTGTAAGAACTTATACAGGTTTGGGGCAATTCCAAGCACAACTTCAGGCAGGAGGAGAATGGATTGAGAGCAGCCCTGACAAGAACTTGAGGGTATTGATTGATGTTAAGCACAACATGACCCAGCAAGGTGTGCTTGGAGCCCATAAAGCCAACTGTATTGTGGGTTGCATCAAAAGCAGTGTGATCTGTCACATGTGAGGTGATTCTGTCCCTCTACTCTGCTCTGGTGAGACTCCTGACTTGGAGTACTGCATTGAGCCCTGGGGTGCTCAGTACAGGAATGACGTGGACCTGTTGAAGTGAGTCTGGAGAGGCCCAGGAAGATGATCAGAGGGCTGGAGCACCTCTGCTGTGAAGACAGGCTGAGAGAGTTTGGCTTCTTCAGCCCGGAGAAGAGAAGACTCCAGGGAGACCATATTGCAGCCTTCCAGTACCTAAAGGGGCCTGTAGGGAAGCTGGAGACGGACTGTTTACAAGTGCAACGAGGGACAGAACAAGGGGTAAGAACAAGGCCTTAAGTTGAAGGAGGGAAGATTTAGATTAGATATTAGGAAAAATTCTTCACCGTGAGGTGGTAGGAAAAGTTGCCCAGAGAAGCTGTGGCTGCCCCCTCCCTGGCAGTGTTCAAGGCTGGGCTGGATGGGGTTTTGGGTAACCTGGTCTAGTAGAGGGTGGCCCTGCCCATGGCAGGGGGGTTGGAACAAGATGATCTTTGAGGTTCCTTCCAGCCCAAACCTTTCCATGAGTCTGTGCTTCTATAAAATCTGACTCAATACAGCATTAAACATCCACACTACACCAGTTTGTTAAGGTAAGTCACTGCCATGGTATGATACTCCTGGAAATGAAGGCACAAGGGGGCAATAGCACGCGCTGGGTTTTACCTGCCATGTTTGACCTTCCCCAGCACACACATCTCAGAGAAGCCTTTCAGCTTCTTTGCACTCCTTTTCATTATGATGGGTAATGGTAGCACTTACTGCCCCCACCGTTCTGTTGTACCCTTTACTGTTTCTAAGCCATGAAGGACTTGAGTCAAAGTGTGTGGTCTGGGTGTGTTACTGGAGGTTTGTCGCTTGTGTGATTCTGCAGCCTGATGTGTTGACAATGTTTAAATGTCTTTACAGCCATTGCACATCCTGTCAGCTGTTCTTTCTGTGGAAACTCCCAAGAGGGAATCTTTAGGAAGAATTGGTCACAACTGAAGGATTTTGAAAACACAATTTCCACTGTCCTTTACAGGGACGGTGCCATTTACAATTATTTCTGTCAGAATGAACAATCCAACAGAACCTGGAGAAACTGATGAAGTGTGGCTGAAATTTTTCTTCCATTGCAATGGGGATCTCCTAGGTTTGAGTTAGACATGAGGAGTACATTCCAAATACAGTTATTTTCATATGTGTTGGGGTTAAGACCTACTGGAGAGGAGCTCTGCTCTCCTCTGGGAGGAGTGGTGGACACGCAGGAATGCCATTCTCACTGCCATTCAGTGAGACCTGGACAGGCTGGAGAGCTGGGCAGGGAGGAACCAGGTGAGGTTCAGTAACAAGAAGTGTAGGGTCTTGCATCTGGGAAGGAACAACCGCAGGTGTCAGTACAGGCTGGGGGATGACCTGCCGGAGAGGAGCTATGAGGAGAAGGACCTGGGGGTCCTGGTGGGTGACAGGTTGGCCATGAGACAGCAGCATGTCCTGGAGGCCAAGAAGGCCAGTGGCATCCTGGGGTGCATTAGGAAGAGCGTAGCCAGCAGGTGGAAGGAGGTGATGATCCTCCCCCTCTACTCTGCCCTGGTCAGGCCTCACCTGGAGTCCTGTGTCCAGTTCTGGGCACCCTGGTACAAAAAAAACAGGGGTCTCCTGGAGAGAGTCCAGTGGAGGCCACAAAGATGATTAAGGGCCTGGAGCATCTTCTCTATGAGGAAAGGCTGAGTGAGCTGGGGCTGTTCAGCCTTGAGAAGAGAAGACTGAAAGGGGATCTCATCAATGTTTATCAATATCTGAAGTGTGGGAGACAAAAGAAGATGGCCAACCTCTTCTCAGTGGCCTGTTGGGACAGGACAAGGGGCAGTGGTCACAAGTTGGAACACAGGAGAGTCTGCACTGATGTGAGAAAGAACTTCACAGTGAGCACTGAATGGAGCACTGGAACAGGCTGCCCAGAGGGGTTGTGGAGTCTCCTTCTCTGGAGATATTCAAGACCTGTCCAGACGCCTACATGTGTGACCTGCTTTAGGGAACCTGCTTTGGCAGGGGGGTTGGACTTCATGATCTCTGGAGGCCCCTTCCAACCCCTTCAATTCTGTGTTTACAAAGACATTGAAAAGGTCTCTTACTATGAATGCTTGATATGCAACATGTTTGCTTTTAACAGTCATAGGTGTGAGAACCATTAAATGGTACAGAGAAGACAGTGAAAAAAGGAAAAAGAGGACAAATTCAACACATTGAGCTAGAAAAGTTTTGAACACTATTAATATTTCCAGTACATGAGTCTTCAGTGATTTTTTATGATGTTTCAAAGTAACCGGGCATGTATCAGGGTGCACCCTCCTGCACTTGGGTTCCCTGAGGTCCACTAACTGCTTTATCTGGTGATCATCCTTTCCTACCTTACTTGTTGTAATTAATACCATCTACCTGAAATCTCATCCCTTTTAAAAGAATTTAAATGTCCAGGTGGAGACAAGTCACGAGTGACGTCCCTCGGGGGTCCGTGTTGGGCCCGGCCCTATTCAACATCTTTGTTGGTGACATGGACAGTGGGATGGAGTGCACCCTCAGCAAGTTCGCCGATGACACCAAACTGTGTGGTGCTGTCGACACGCTGGAGGGGAGGGATGCCATCCAGAGGGACCTTGACAGGCTGGAGAGGTGGGCCCGTGCCAACCTCATGAGGTTCAACCAGGCCACGTGCAAGGTCCTGCATCTGGGTCGGGTCAATCCCAGGCATAACTACACACTGGGTGGAAAGTGGCTCCAGAGAAGCCCTGAGGAGAAGGACTTGGGAGTACTGGTGGATGAGAGGCTCAACATGAGTCGACAATGAACTCTTGCAGCCCAGGAGGCCAACCGCATCCTGGGCTGCATCAAAAGAAGCATGGCCAGCAGGTCGAGGGAGG
>VXBZ01003456.1:0-12791 GCA_013399135.1 Heliornis fulica
CAACTGGATTTAACTCTGTTCACTACAACTCCTTGGGCCTGACCACCCAGTAGTTTGTTTTTTTTTTCTCAGAGTACAGCTACCCAAACCGTGAGCAGACTTTATTCAGAAGAATGCTGTGAAAAAACTGTGTCAAAGGATTTGCTAAAGTCCACAAAAAACACATCCACAGACTGTCCCTCATCCACTAAGTAGGTCAACTTGTCATAGAACATCAGGTTAATTAAAGTTAATGGCAGGTAGGTGATCCTTCCCTTCTATTCAGCACTGGTGGGTCCACTCTTAGTGTACTATGTTTAGTTCTGGGATCCTCAATGCAAAAAAACCCATGGACGTACTGGAGAAAGTCCAGTGAATGTCCTCGAGGATACTGAAAAGACCAGAACATCTCTCCTATGAGGAAAGTCTTACAGGGATGGGAGTCTTCAGCCTGGAGAAGAGGAAGGTCAGGGTAGATCTTATCAGTGTATATACAAATATATGAAGGGAGGGCGTAAAAACAGAGCCAAGCTGTTTTCAGAGGTATCCTATGATAAGACAAGAGGCAATAGGCACAAATGGAAAAATTAGAAGTTTCCTTTGAATATCCCAAAATACTTTTTCTTATATACTTGTGAAAGTAGCAGAGCTTACCCAGACAGACTGTGGAGTCTCCATCCTTGGAGATATTAAAAATCATCCTGAGCAAGGTCCTGGACAAACAGTTCTAGGTGGCCCTGCTTGAGCAAGTTGGTTGGACCATATGATCTTCAGAAGTCCCTTCCAAACTCAACTACTCTGTGATTATGTGATTACTTAATGGTTCATCCTTGTCAAATCACCTTCTTTATCTGACCTGAAATATGCGGTGGTAGGAACTGCAACTATAATTTTCCTCTGGAACACAGCATGGATGAATTGCCAGTTGTTCCCTGGCATGTTTTTTTTTTTTTTTCCTTCTGATCCCAGAACATCTGGTTGCAGTAAACTACATGTGCTAAGTTCCCTCATGTAATCCCTGTCACCACTGATTACCAGATGAGTATCCATTGTACCATGCTTCAATTTTCCTTTCTTCCTGAAAGGTAAAATGATGCCTGCCTTGTTTCTGATGCTTATGCTTTAAAGTTTGTTAAATTGAACTGTCATTTGTTAGCATGACTTCATGCAGCAAAGTGCTTATGTTACATTGGAGAAAAAACAAACCTAAAACTCGAAGAATCTAAAGCCCAGAGTATCTGATTATATTTTTTACTGGTAAGTACATGCATAAATGTTTCCAGAAGTTCAGCATTACTGAAGAATTGATAAACAGATTGGAAACGCAATATGACAGGATTTTTGTTTATGTCCTATTTTGGTTCCATATTTCAATTGTTATAACAAAATTAGTGTCAATTACCATGTTTAGAAAAAACTAGATAAATATATATGCAAACATGCATGAAAAAGGCAGTTTTGTTTATTTTAAAACTTAGTTGTTCCTGTACCTAATTAAAATAAGGCCTTTTTCATGCTGACATACATTTAGTTTGAAAGTACTGTGTGTAAGACATTATAAAATTGAAAAGTGCCAGTGCTATGAATTCTTTGTACTGCTGTAAAGAGACTCAAGGAAAGCAGAACAACAAAATTACAGTTTATAACAATTAACAGTGATTGCAGCCTACAACATGCCTCTCATTTATTTCTTGATGGAGACCTTTTTGTGTTGTCCATGTTGAGGGAATTTATATGTAAGAATAGGGAGTTCAAAAACATAATACATCTTAACTGAACAGTTCTTCAAAATCATAGAAGAGATATGCCATCTATTCACTGCTGAAATGGTTTGAAAACTAAAGGGGTGTTCAAATTATTACAGCAACTGAGAAATCCTTTACAGAACAGTAGAAATGAAACAGAACTCCACACACGCACAAAAAGAAATATTTTAGAATGAAAAAAAATTATTTAACATCCTTCTAAATATATCAACTTTGATGAAAAGTCGTATTGTCCATTTATTCAGTTTTAAAGTCAATTAATTTTTGTTTTGTATCAGATAATTTCTAATAAAAAGGTATTAAAAAGTTTAACAAAATATTTTTAATGTAGATTAGAAATATTTATTTCTATCACTCTCAGTTGTGTCTATTATAAGAATTCTAAAATTATGCCTCTAAATAGAATCTTGAAAATTTACTTTAACACTTAAATAAGTAGCTCTATTTTTACTTTCGCATGAGCTGATGAAAAAAATTAAAATTTCAGATTGGGTTGTTGGGTTTTTTTTTTTACTTCTTATACATTAAATTATAATTTAATTTTACATAGGAGAAAATTGGTTATGCTTGTCATATCATATTCAACTCCCTCCCTTTTTGTGTACTAGAGCAATAATGCAGGATTTAACAGATGCAAAATCGAATGACATAAATTCTGATTAGTCTTTTCATGTGGATCATTTGTATATACTTGTGATATGCTGATAGAGGAACTAACAGTTTATGATATGAGATATGATATGATATGATATGATATGATATGATATGATATGATATGATATGATATGATATGATATGATATGATATGAGATATGATATGATATTATATGATATGATATTATATGATATGATGATATTATATGATATGATACATAGATAACTCATATAGACACATATATTACACAGTCCATTATTTGGTATTTAGTTTAGGCTGCATATTCCTGCCTTTAAGCAGGAACTAGCCCCAGTGGGAAGCTTTGCCTGCATTCCTGCCTAACTATGGTGAGTAGCAAGGAAGGTATTGGGCAAACAGATAAGGAATCTGTCAGACAGGTGAGGTACTGGAATTTGTCAAACAAGTCAAGGACAAAGCATGATCCCTGACAAAAGAGTCCCAGACAAGAGAGAGAGTATGTGGAAGTTTGTGAGGAAGACATAGACCTTCATCCCTGACACCCTGGCCCACAACCTCCAGGGAGCACCACACATGGGAGGACTTAAAGGCAGGGACTATGGCACTCATTGTGTTATGGACTGCCTCTTCAGGAAAGGTTACAAATGTGTCACTTTTTGCTGTATAAATACAAGGTGAGATGTCACTGGCACATACCCCGTGCTGCCTGGTACTGAATAAAACATACCTACTTTACAGCCTTACAGCTTGTGGAGTCTGTTTTCCACACATCAATGCCAGCTAAAATACATCACCAACAAAAATTCCCAAACCCTACCTTTTTACCTGAGATACTGTAGCATGCAAAGTAATAAAATTTGTTGGATCATTGTAGTACTTGTTTTCTGACTTATTTTTCCCTTTCCCCCACCGTCTCCCCCTCCAGCAATAGGCCTGCAACTTGCAGTACTGTACTTGAATAGAAGGTCTAATTGAAAAACAAAACATATATTTGCTTTAGTTAAAAGGGGTTTGGTTTTGTCTCTCTCACTCTCTCTCTGGGACAATTAAAATGCAAATACACAAATGACAAGCACTTCCACCCACACAACACAGATAAAGAACATTGTCACTTGCATGGTTAAGTTTTGTGGCTCTTACAGGGTTGCCAATAATTGTCCCTTATTCTCTTCCAAACAAAGCTAAAGGACCTGTTCTATTTGTTGATGTTACTTTAATTACTTTTGTTTGTACTAATGCTCCTACTCACCCCATAACAGTTACATTGTCACATTGTTGTTCTCCCAAGACAATTTAATAAATGGATATTTGTTAGTGATTACTCGAAATAAATTATTTCTTCAGCAATGAGTCTACAGGGTAATAATTAGTTACTACTTAAAGGACAATTTCTCATTTAAACAAAGAAAGAGAGGGCAGGCTATTACAAAACTATTTAAACTGCAAGGCACCAAAGAGACAGGAGTGGACATGGTTTTGACCTTACTTACGTTGAAGTTGGTTGGGATGTTAGATTTACTGTTTTCATCTGTTTTACAAAATTTCAACCTATAAAACCTAGGTCGTTCAGTTCACTAAGCTACAAAGGACTTGCAAGTCTCTTACTTAATCAGACTATGACCCACTGGCCTTTGCTTAGTAAAGGCTTTTTTAGCTGCCACAGCCTATGCTTGTACTAAACCCCATGTTTTATAGACAGTATACTCCAATATGCAAGTTCTAAATCAAGTGATAAAGAAATTTCCCTAATACTTTAGAGCAGTTTCAATTTATCTTCCTATAGTGTCTCCAAATCAGATTCAAATCATATATACTGAAGTCTTTTTTTAACAGGGTGCTGTATTTTATTTGCTTTCAAGGAAACGTGTTTATGTGGGTTTCTCTGTTTTCCTATGATAAGTTTGTGCCAAACCACCACGTTCACCTGTGGCCAAACAAGAGGTCATTTGTGTCCAATCAACAGCTTCTGAGCATTCCTGGAAGGATGCAACCTTGCTTTAAACTGAAAAAAATTCTGTGAAAAAAATGATGGAAGAGATCAAAATAAGAAGTTGTTATAGCAACTGGCATACCGAGGAGAAGTAGCTTGATGAGAAATTAGAAACAGATACAGAAAAATGAGGGAATAAATTGGATTACTAATTAAGAATTCAGTCATACAGTTATATGTTCTGAAGGATATGAAATATTTATCCGATGAACATCAACTCTTTGGCTGGTGAGTAGTGGTGGAGATGTTACTACCCTTTTCTTGTCCACAAGGCACAGAGGGAATATCAGATTTGTGTTCATGGTTGCATTGGGCCAGGCAATTCTCTCTGCATAAAAAAAAATAAAAGCAAAACTCTATCCTTTCCTTTCCTGTTTCTTCATGAGACATATCAAACTGCTGAGCAGCAATCCTAAAGGTCATCCCTTCACATCCAGGGCCCTAAGAAGCATGATCAGAACAGACTCAAGACACAAGAATCTCTTACTTATTTCTCTTTGTTTTTATAACATCTTCCTATAAGACTTTATTTCCTCTTTGTGTATATTTTCATCACTAACAGTGTTGCAGGTGTTTGTCAACAATTTCCACAGCCATTTGTCTTGCATATAACATTGAAGTTCCTGTTCTATTCATTACAAAGCAGCTTACTAAACCTGCAGAGAAATATCTTTAAAATTATTTGAAGCAGCTGTAGAGTTAACGCTGTAACACCACCTCTGCCTCTGTGCAGTGCAAATCTGTTTTACCTCACTAGACCACCACTATTAGAGGGATGTGAGTGTGAAGCATTGTTCAGCAAAATTTGGTAGGTATAGGCCTGTTCAAAGAGTAGCACACAGCTGCATATACAATATATAACATAACCCTTTCTGCTAGATGGTGTTACTTCAACTATAAATATTTCCTCACCTTAAGTATCATATTGATTAAAGGCTTTTTTAAAACTCCTTAGTCTTATTAGATTTTTCTTTTTCATTTATTTGTTTTGTATATTTCCCTTCAACTTAACCTGACCTTCACAGGAAATTGATCTAGGTTTTTGTTCTGTTTTGCAGCCTATGGCAGGGTCTTGAAGGGCCCCTCAATTACAAATCCTTCTGTGTTTCTATTATTCTATGATATATATAGAAAATATTAGCTGTGTTGCCATTGTCCCAAATAACAAAAAACATTTCTTTGGGAAGAAGTTTCTAGGACTTACTAGTTGAAAAATAAACTTGGTCTGTAATATATAGTTTGCTCATGACTGTCTGTGAAGCGAAAGACAGGATAAATATTAGTTATCTTGTCAAATAAGTGTCAGCAACTAACTTTGTAAAGGATGTGCAAAGTTCCTCCTGAAGGACTACACTGTTAGCACATTTGGGGCATTGTGATACCTCAGGAGAAACAACTTATCTCTGAGAAAGGAATGACAAAGAGGAAGAGGGAGAAAGAAAGACAGAAGGACTGCAGAAACAACTCCTCCTGCCTTTGTTAGCAAGACAAAAGCTAAAGCTCACCAAAAGGACAAGTAATGAAGAGGAGTAAATGAAATAAATGACCATCAGGTACCTTTGAGGCCCACCAAGAAATTATAATGTGTGTGCAGGAGTGGGTGGTAATGAGCTTTAATAATGGAAAAACTGACCATTTCTCGGAAATGCTATGAATATGCATATGTGTCTTGTATATAAACTGTAGCTAACCTGCTTCATTAGGAGTGATGCTCTGTGCACCCAGCGCTGCAGTAAAGAATACCTGCTTCATAGTCACCAAGACTATTTAGTTCTGACTTCAGCTTTTCACTGTCATCTGTCAGTCTTCTTTTTATAGATAAGCATTTCTGTTTGTAAAGCTATTACCAGCAATCAACTTCTGCCATAAAGAAGAAGCACACCAATATCCTGTTACCTCAAAACTCCTTAATCCACAAGCCTACACCTCAAATACCATGTTCATCACCTCAAATACTGTGATCTTAAAAGTCTTTTCAAACCTAAATGATTCTATTTTTCTAACCGTCAGCTGTATTTTAACAGTTAATAGATGCGGTACATTTTAGGACTTCTTTGTCCAAAACTCCTTCTCTGAAATAATTATTCTAAACCTGCACTATTACAGGCTCATTTCTGTTCTAAGTCTTGTAAAGGAAGACAGAAGAGATGAAGCAATATTTATCAAGCCATGGCCTTCCTGGATTTTTTTGTTTGATAGTTCCGAGTCCAAAAGGAAGGATTTCCAATTAAATAGATTCTTAACATATTCAAATATGATCAGAAACGGCACAAACATATTCATTGTCTATCTCTGGCATATGTGATAATCACTCCTGAGACTGGTTATTACAGTATCTTGGAGTGGTTAGGACAGAGCAGGTCATGTAAAGCTAAAAACTAATGGAAATAAGTTTACTTAATATTGTTAAAGTGAATTTTTTCAGACTTCAGAATACAAGAGCTCATCATCTCTAGTCATGACCTATAAGAGAATGTCACATTTTGAAGGCAGGAATGGTCTTGTCAATTCTGGATATAGAGAAAAGTGTTTCTTACATCTGGAAGCTGTTGTAAGAGGACAATAACTCTCTTTGCCAGAAAGCTTTCCATGTTTTTTTTTTTTTGGCAGCATAATTAAAAATAGATCTGTAATATAATTGGCAATTACAGTACAATTGCGAAACATACTGTTTACTCCTCACAATTCAGAACTTTGTTTTACAGCATAAATTGTATTATTTCTTAATTATTTTTGATAATTTACTTTTAGGGCTTTGCTTCCACCAGCTGAAAGTCAGCAGTGATTTCTCTGAACTGTGAAAAATTAATAGCCAGAGAAAACTATCGGTCTCATGTCTCTGATGGGTTACTCTGCTTTACAAAAAATATTTTATAGTATTTCATGGACGTATAAAGATCAGCCATGCATGACCACATGAGTGACAAAGTTCTTTGTGTTCATATTACCTCTAATTTGTGACTTCTTGGACAATTGGGTTTGTGCTTGTCACAGCACATTATGCTGATGATTTGCTACCTTCACCAGGATTGGATCAAAGTCATAGAGTATCAGAGAAAGCAAGAAGCATTGTGTGTTGATTGATGTGAGAAAAACCAATGGTATTATGCAGTTCAGCAAGCAGAGTATCAGTCTGCTGAACAACTTATTTTACAAGAGCCTAGTTCTGTGAACTGTCAAGCACAGCATCAAGCACTTGTAGCAGTTTCATTAACTTTAGTCAAACACAGGGGCTCAACTCACTACCTCTCTGTGGCTAAATAGCAAACTATTCAGTTTCTCAAAGAGAAAATACAGGGTATGATTGCTTTCATAAATATGACACTCATCATCTAATGTGTAAGAGAAACACAACCCACTCCTTTTCCAGTATTCTCATTGAGCTGAACCAGTGTACAATAAAGAAGTAACTTGAAGAGGTCTTTTTCTACTATGGTCTTAGTTTCGTCAGCTCTGTTTTTCTGCTGCATAGGACAGATTTTGCTAAAAATTGTCTGATTTATGAGGATTACTGAAGAAAATTTAAGTCTATCTTTGATATCAAATATACTGACATTCATCACCTTACAAATAGCTAGTGATCCCAAAATGATGTAGGGATCTCATCCTATTGAGGACTTCGTGAAGATGATCAGCCATAGACATGCAACAACTTACATCCCCATTAGCAATAAAAATAAACAAATAGATCATTGTCAAAACTAATGAGGAAATAAATCACTTTTTTGTCAGTTTCTATAAAAGCGAGACAGTTTGTGGTCTTTCTTCTCCCGCTCTCTCTGTTGTTTTCCAGGGAAAAAAAAAGGAAACATATGGTGATTATTGCAGAAAACAAATGTGTAGAGAAGAATTTTGATACAATCTCAGGTAGAATTTAATTATCAATGCAGAAGATACGGTCTCAGTTTAAAATAGCCCAAATATATGGTCTTTACTTCTATAAGAACCAGGCTTTCATATTACTGCTTTAAATTAATCTCTCTATTTTCATTAGTTTGATTCTTGTCTTCATGTTATGACTTCTCAGTTTTCAGTACATGTATAAAATATGGATTCTCCTTATCAGGACTCTTCAGAAATGAACAGCAGCCACAAGGTTCTACTTAACCAACAGTCCCCCATAGAAAGTAGAGTTCTGTGTTCTTGCCAGAGAAATTTCAATTTCCTGGAAGTATATCTATTCCCCAAAGTTGACACTGGGCAGTACACTGGTTCTTAGCAACTTGACTAGAAGCAATGACCAGGTCTTAGTTTTGTGATCAGTTTTCAAGTGCATCTGTAACTGCTTACACATTTGTCTGCAGGAGGTGGTATGAGGAAGTGTCTCTGTGTGTGTATTTATATTTATATGTATGTGTATTTGGTTTTTTTTTCTGTATCTAAAGGGAAAGCATAATACTTTCAGCTTCATCTTAATCCACTTTATTATACTAACAGTTTCTCAATACTAGGCAAGTGGATAAAAAGAAGACATTCTAAGAAGGATTAGAAGCCAGCCAAAATTGGGAAGCAAATACTAGGAAGATTAAGTGGTGTATTCCACAGTTTACATATGGTACATAAGTTAGTTTTCCAGCTACAGTCAAATTCTTTCCTTATAATCCTGAAAGAAGTCAGCAAGAATGGGTCATTCAGACAGTGAGAAGTGCATTTACTTGTCACCAGCCACTCATACACTGAGTAGAATTCTTTATTTCTTCAGGAGAAAATGAGCTTTGCTAGTTTACTTAGTAGGTGGGAAAGCAGACTTGCTACCTTTGTTATTTGAGCAATTCTGGGCTCACCCTTTCCTCCCTGTTTTCTTGCAGGAAGTCTTTTTATTTTAACTTTAGCAAACTCTTCTCCAATCTGATGAACAATAAACTCAATATGAAATCTTTATTATTTTATTTAAGCCCACAAATTAAATTGTATCCAAGATATTTGCTATAGTTTCATTTTAGTAAGTTTTTGTCATAAAATATTGAATAAAATAAAATAAAAAAGCTATACAGATGACATACCATGAGAAAAAGTAGAGCCTATTTGGGTTTTTCAGTGTCCCCATGGCAGAATTTTAAAAGTTGATAATTGAACTTATAATAGCACACAGTTATGTTTAATTTTATATTGTTTAGACAAATCACAACAGTATGAAATTTTCTTGAAGTAGTTATAAATTTATATATGAACTTTTAATGAATTTTGACCCCTCTGCTGTCTTGATGTATTAATTAAACCTCCTATTCCAATTTTAGCACTAGAAAGGGAATAATTTTACAGAAAGCCAACAGATGGATTTCAGACTACCACATCCCTGTGACTACCCAGTAGAAGCTGAGTACCTAATTCATAATATTGCTTTTGAGAAACATCTCTAAACATTATCCACAGTAAGCCATATGTTTTCATTTAGATCAGCAGAGGCAGGCTAAGATTGCTCTTGTAGATCTGATTTTGAGAAGAGAGAAAGTTTCAAAAATGAAAAATCTTAAATCTTCAAATATTTGTGTATTACCGATGCCACAGATTTTATATATTAGCAGATACATTATAAGCACAAATAGTTTATTTTAGTAGAAGTCATGAACAATGAAAAGAATATTAGCAGAGAGATACTAGTTTTCTCAAAGAATTAGTCTCTGCAGTGAAAAATACTAAAGACCTGTTGAAAAAATCTGTCTGATAACACCACTAGAGATTTTGTGCCCTATAACAATTTCCTGATGTTATATCTTTACACAGCACCATTGCATTTGAAAATTATCTCTATGATAAGGTTGCAGATGTAATGCTGATCCCCAAAGGTGAAAGAACACTGAATTACAGATTCTATTTATTTTAGGTGCATGAACTAGTAATACAAGAATTGTATTGTGGATTAACCCCGGTAGTCACACACAGTCACAGACATTGAGCCCACACAGTCTCTCTGTCACTCTCCCACTGTGGATTAGGGAAATAGTCAGAGGTAAAAGCGTACAAAATGCATTGGTTCAGATAAAGACATTTTAATAGTTAAAGCAAAAGCTGTGTGTTCAAGAAAAGCAAAGTGTAAGGAATTAATTCATGGCTTACCATCACCAGGCAGATGTTTAGCCAGCCCCAGTAATGCAGGGCTTCATCATTTCTTGTGGATACTTGAGAACAAAAATGCCATAACTATGAATGACACACTTCTTCCATCTTCCCTTGGATCTTACTGCTGAACACTATGTCATATGGTATGGAATAAATCTTCAGTGAGCTGGGGTCATCTGTCCCTAATGTGTGCCCTCCCAGCATCTTGTGCACCTGGCTTTCTCCTATAAGTAGAGAAGGGTCTGTGTAAGCAGTGCTCTATAGCAGCTGAAACATCAGTGTTATCATTAATGTTTTCATCACAAATCAAAACATAACCTTGTGTCCCAATGAAAACCCATATGAAATAGTAAATCCAAAATCTCAGCTACTTTTCTATCATACTTTTGCATGTTTTCAACCTGAATATGGCCTTATACAAGAGCATGAACTACTTTAACTAGCAAGAGAAACACGTAGCCAACATTAATTATATATGTCATACTGACAGAACTACTATTGCTTTGTTTGGTTGATTTTTATTTCTTTTTTGGTATGGATACTTAATAGGAAACTGCTGGGCAATAAGTTTGAAAGTACATCAGCAAGGTCACAAACAGAAATCACTAACATTTTAGGTGTTACTAGTGCTTGTGAACAATATATCTATTTCCATATAGTCTGGAGAAGAAAAAAGAATACTTCTGAACAATTTTAGTAAAAAACTTATTTAAATACCGTTACTTCCATTACTTTTAAAAATATAGGAGGAAATAAACAATTTTTTTCTATGTGGTTTGGTTATAGCTCTGACATCTGTTCATAGAACTGAATTTGGCTAGGGAGAGGCATTGATTCCTCTGTACCCAGGCCAAGCTTAAGAACAGGAAATATACCTGGGCATTTACAAAATATCTTTGGGGAGTATAATTCAGTTTATATTACAGTGTGACTCTTTTAAGATAGAATAGAGAGCTATTCTACCTAAGCATCAGTTTAGTGGGAAGCTGTGAGTTTCTCAATGATTTCTTTAGTTGATTACTGAACATAAATTAAGTTATATCTAACCTAATGGAATTTTGCAAGCAAATAACTAAAAAAATAAAAAAAAAAAAAAAAAAGGTTTGGGTATTTTTTGTGTACTTGTGGGTTTTTTAGATTCCAATTTGAATAAAACTACCTTAATACAATTTCTTTTCAAAGAAGGGAAGGGAAGGGAAGGGAAGGGAAGGGAAGGGAAGGGAAGGGCAAAATCATATGTGGGGGCAATTGAAGGGCTTGCATTAAATTATGTCATAAACTTCAAGGTTTATGTCCACTGACTCCTAAACTGTATTTTAGCTTTCTCTTCCCCTGTAATCCATATAATTTTCGTATTCATCCAAAACAGTAAGCAGAAAGCATTATTTTTAATATGTATAATAACTTACTTCCAATGCAACAGAGAATGTAGTTTGTTGGGTTTTTTCATTTGTTTGGGGTTTTGTTTGTTTGGTTTGGTTTGGTTTTTTTTTAATTATCTTCTTTCCTGTTCCATGTATGGACCTTTCAGTCTTCACAAAAATAATTTTCTGGTATATAGAGTATCAAGTGATATTCAAGCTTAGCAGATCATATTCTTTACTTTATCTTTCAAAATATTAAAGATTTGCTGCACTATTAAGGCAAATAGAAATTCATGTAATCCTTTGAAAATATTGATTAGATAACTTTAGTCATTGCTGGAGAGAGAAATATATTTTCTACATTCTTAATGATTCTCGAGCATCCCTAATTTTGTTCCTTTAAAATATTTCCCACCCACCCCAAGAAGAAATTTTAGAAAAATATCTTTGAAATGCATCTTCATACACTATTATCTTCATCTTCTAAATAGAGGGACTAAGCTATAACCTTTTTCTAAACCTATTCATATTCCTTCCTATTTCCTTCTGCTTACTACTGTCACAAAAAAAAACCCCCAAAAAACTAATGCTAGTGTTTTCATTTCCTTCCTATTGATGAGAAATTGTGTCATTTTGTTTCTAAACATATTATGAAATTTAAAAGCAGAAATGCAATGTGCACAAAAAAACTTTGATAGATCAATACCCTAAAGAAAAAGGGGAGGCAAAGAATAAATATACAGTCTGAAATTAAAATTCTCTATGCAGAACAAAGAATGAAACGGGAGCATTATCTTTTGAGTAATGACAGGATACTGTTTAGGAAATTAAAGATAACAGAAACCTAGGATATCCTGAGTTCAAAGTGTTCCATAAGGATCATCAAGTCTAACAAGTTAACTAAGTTAAAAGTCTAAGTTAGAAAACTAACATTAGAGGCAGTGTAGGTCCACTGGTGAGTGAGGTGGGTGCCCTGATGACTGAGGACAGAAAGAAGA
>VXBZ01003458.1:0-27601 GCA_013399135.1 Heliornis fulica
AGGAATCTCCTGGACTGCCAGTGCCCGCCGGTGTCGGCTTTCCAGCCAATACCCGGGGAGCTGAAATCCCCACAAGAACCAGGGCCTGTGGTTGTGACACTACTCTCAGCTGCCTCCAGAACATCTCATCAACTTCCTCCTCGTGGTCAGCAGGCCTGGAATAGACCCCCTCAACAGTGTCCCCTGTGCCCATTTCCTCTGGTTCTCTCCATGAAGAAGCCAGCTGAGCATCCTTCACTCTGAAACCCCCGTACAGGGATACCGCCGACGTCTCAGAGAAATGCAAGATAAAACAGTGAGTTAAATGGTGCTTTGCTTCAACACCAAGAAGGTTCTTGACCTGAAGTTGTGGATCCATTGTTGAGGAATGAAGTGAGTTTTATTCCTGGTTGGGCTGAGATAAGATCTGGAGATATAGAGCTGCCCTCTCGTGGCTAATTGGCAGTATGAGGCCTTGGTCTTGCTCCGCACTCGCCCTGGTCGGAAGGCGAAGGCTTTCTGGAAGGCAAACAAAAATGTGCAAATGTTTTCAAAAGGATTCTATAGTTACAGCTGAAATGTCAGACCAGCAGTGGAGGAGATGGACTATTAGACCTAGAGCACAGGCATAGTGCCCTCTGGGGAGGCACTCTTTCACAACTCTCATACCGTAGGACGTGCAGAAGAGCTCTACAGGCTTTAGATCCAGAGCTTGTTCCAAAAAAATTCTCAATGCATTAATGAAGTTTGGATTTGGACATTTGCTTTGGCTCGTTTTGGGATGTGAGATTATCTATGAAAATGGGATGTAGCCTCCTAGCTGAACTTGCCCCAGTCTGGAACTGTTGAAATTGATGACTTTGTCCGAGGTTATTCTCTTCTGAAGGATACATTAATCCTTCTCACCTCTCATTTGCATAGCCTCCTGCTCTGGTTCATGAAGAAAAGAACCTTCATTGACCAATGAGCCAGAATTACAAATCCTCTGAACTGGCTCACCTTAAAAAGGAAGATAATATCTTTATGGAGAGTGACAGCATATATGTGATTAAACTTATTTTCCACTTGTTTAAACTGTGGTAATAACTATACCCCACTCCCCCTTAATTTAACTCTTTAAAATTGCATGGAAGAGAAAAGAATCAGAGCAGGTAGGAAGCTGTTACTTACAGACATGAGATCCTTTTTGAGGTTTCATCTGTTGCTTTGTCAAAGCAATTAACTACCCCTCTGCAATACAGTTTCTTGGGAAAGCATGTGAGTTTCTGTAATGACTACAAAACTGTCTTTCCAGGTGATGTTAGGAAGAGGTAGGCTGGTTTAGTGAGGTTAAACTTTTCTCTTCTGGATATGGTATTTTCTGAAGCTTCTGCTTTGTCTTCATGTTCTGTGCAAAATATGGTTTGTGTTTTGACTTGGATAAATAGAGAGTTGGGTAAGAGGAATTGTGGAAATTAAGACTGGTAAGACTAGGAATCCTAAATGCAGTAATTTGTCTGAAGGTTCAAGTTTTGTGAATAACAGTGTTTGAGATTCCCAAGTCTGTACAACAAGGGAATTTGGGGGTGGCTGCAGTTCTCCAGTGCCTTTTTTTTGAGATGTTGTGGATACTTATGTGGGGGAAGAGTGAGCCTCAGAGGAGAAGGGTATGAAAGCTCTTGTTGGGAAGTTTCTTTGTGTGCATTAATACCAGTGTGGATCAAAGGAGAAATAAAGGTGCCATTGATTGCACACAGTATTAATCAATGTTTACTGCCTGTGTGGAGTCTTCAAAAAATTAAGGTGAGAGCAAAGACTTCTGCACAGGGAAGTCACTGTGACAAGTGGAGTCTAAGGAGCACTGATGAATCAGGTTTTCCTTTATCCCCACCTACTGGGTACATTTCTCTGCTCTTCATGTTCCCTACAACCTCCTTTGTTTTCCTCTCTCCTGCAGTGCTTCCTAGAAGGCAGAAACGGCTGTCTTGGGGTGTGGAAGTCCCAGGACTATGGGCACACATGCAGATGTGCTGAAAAGCCCATGCCTGCCTGCATCCATGCACAGAGCATATGCAGCTGTGTGAGGGCCTTTCTGGGAGCAACTGTTTGTCTCCATGGGTTCTAGAGGCTTCTCTGTGCTGAGCTACATAAAGCAGGACTGGAGAAGGCTCAAAGAATAGGTAACTACCCCTTCCCACGTGGTGTGAACCACTATTGCTAAAGATAATGGTGTGCTGGGTGATCTCTGGGATTAGGGGTAGAGGGAGTCCCTGCTAATGTGGGTCTAAGGTATCTGCAGGTCTGGGGAGTCAGAGGGCGTCAGAGGGGGCCACAGCCAAAGACCTCTCCAGAAAACCTGGAAACTATGTAGTGATTTCATAGACACTTGGAGGCAGACATGCAATGGAAGCTTCCAGGGATAACACAGTCCAGTGAGACTCTGTCAGAGAGTAGATTATCTGTTAATGCAGATGCCCTATACTGAAATGCATGTAATATTCTTATAATAACAGCCTGAGTCTCTTAAACCTCTCAGACTTCTGTGCCTGCTGGGTTAGGCTCAAGCACATGACAGCTGAAGCTGGTGTTTATGCTTCATGTGAAGCATCATAGAATCATAGAATCATGGAATGATTAGGGGTAGAAATGACTCCCAGAGGTCATCTAGTTCCCCCTGCAAGAAGCAGGGACACCCCCAACTACATCAGGTTGCTCAGGGCCTCATCCAACCTGGCCTTGAACGTCTCCAGGGATCCAGGGGCATCCACCACCTCCCTGGCAACCTGTTCCAGTGCTCCACCACTCTCACAGGAAAGAACTTTTTCCTAAACGGTAAAAATCATCAGTGAATTAAACATAATAATCTGATATTTTGTTACGTCTGTCCCTTCACGAGGGATATTTTATGCCTCATCTCATGATACAAGATATCCAGAGTAACTGGTTTTCCTTGCTTTTCCCATCTGTCCCCTCTCCCACACCTAGTTGCCCCCCCAGGGATCACTGTTCTCTCCCTGTCACTGCGGTTCAGCGTTTCTCAGTGATGATAGGTAAGAACAGAGCTCGAGGCTTTACTAGGAACACCTTCACCTTTCACCAGGCCTTCCCGAGCTGCCCTGAGGCTGGAACCTGAAGTAGTTGCCCTTCCCCTTATGCCTGTTTCATTGTTCCTGAGAGACTTGATACAGATGGTATCTTCACCAGACTGCCCGAGGAGGTTAATTTGCATGAGAACAACGTTTACAGTATCCTTCAGGCACATGGTAGAAACGCAGGAATCTCTAGGGAAGTGCATGTTGTCCTGTAGATGCCCAGCCAAGAATCTAACTTAGATTCCCAGCAAAGACACATTCTTGTTCAGGCATTCAGTGGGGAGTATAACCTCTGCAGTGGACCTTGCTGCTAGTTCCAACAGTGAAAAACTGTGAGTGTCATGAACTGTGATTTGTTTTCTGAAAAGGCTTGGCACATTTCCACAAACACTAGGTATTTGTCTAATTGAATTTGCGAGTTCCTCCAGCTGCCCTGGGGAGCTTGTAAGTTCCTTGAACCTCATTCCTGCCAACATGGAAGTTGCAAGCTGTGACTGCTTTGCCAACAGGGCTGGTAAGTTCCAAGAACCCCAGATCCTGGATTCACAGAAATGACAACCCTGCTGGCCACCCTGGTCAAGCAAGAAATATTTTGGAGTTTCATGAGCCTGAGCTGTTTCTACATTTCATTTACAAGTTCCAATTGTGCATCTACGTAAAGGACTTTGGCACAAACATCTGGGCTCCTTGGTGGTTACAGTCTCAGCCAGCAGAGTGCATAACTGGGAGAAGTTGCAGTGCTGATGGTTTCTCAGCAGAGCTTGTAAACCTGGTCATTGCTGGGCTTTTGAGGTTGCTGTTCAGAGCAGAGGAGATGGCCCTCTTGTGGTCCTCAGGCTTCAGGGGTGGGATATGATCATCACTCTCTACTTCTATTGGTGCCTAACATTAGTGGTCCAGGGAGATAATAGATTCTGCTTCTCAACTGGCAAGTTTGGAAACCTCTCTGTAGTGTCTTGATGTGAAGGAAGATTGGAAATATAAAAGTCAAGTTCTTAATGAATGAGAATATGAACTCTGTGAGTTTTCTGGAGAAAGCTTTCAATGACAAAACAAAAGTTTTTCTTAGAAAGTTCTCCCCTGGTGAGAGACCAGACATACTGTGTTCTGGTAACAAAGAGGGGGATTGTATAAAATTAGGGTAAATTGGGTAAAACCACATCTTACCCTAATGCTTGGCCTCACAGAGTTTAGAAGGTCCCTGTCAGTTGCAGTACAGCATTTAGAAAGAAGTAGCACTCCAGTTTCTTTATGTGTTTGGCATTTGAAGAATCTCTGGCAAAAGAGATCTAGAGATCCTGGACTGTTCTTATGTACAGCATGCATTGTATTGCAAGAACAGTTTGGGTCAAAGGATCCTCCATAATCTCAGGGGCTTTGCCCTTCATATTCTGTAGACATCATTAAGAAGCACAAACAAATGCTTTTTTGGGGTTTTCTTTTGCAAGCATGTAAAAATGTACAAGTTGAATCTTGCTGCTTCATGACTTTTGGAGTCTGGACTTTGTGATATCAGTATTTTTTCAACAGTATTTTTAGGTGTGTAGTTAGAATCATAGAATTGTTAAGGTTGGAAGAGACCCTTAAGATCATCCAGTCCAACCATTAACCTACTCCCACCAAGTCTACCCTTAGACCATGTCCTCAAGCACCGCATCTCCCCGTCTGTTAAACCCCTCCAGGGATGGGGACTCAACCACCTCCCTGGGCAGACTGTTCCAGTGCTTGAGGACTCTCTCAGGACAGAAGTTCTTCCTAAGATCCAACCTAAATTTTCCCTGGCACAGCTTGAGGCCATTTCCTCTAGTTCTGTCACTTGGGGAGAAGAGACCAACCCCCACCTCACTGCAACCTCCTTTCAGGTAGTTGTATGTACCTGAGTGTTCATATATAAATAAAAACCAGTTGGTGTTCAAGGGATGGGGCTTTGGGCAGCCTGCTCTAGTGAAGGTGTCCCCCCCTGTGGCAGGGGATTGGAACTAGATGGGCTTTGAGGTCCCTTCCAACCCAAACCAGTCTGGGATTCTGTGATTCTGTAGAATATGTTAAATATATAGAAATAATGTTGTTGTCAGAATGGATGGAAATGGCAGGAGAAAACAAGGAGTTTATAGACTGAGTCAGAAAAATTGATAAAAAAGGGATATTATGTATATGTGGAAAAAAACTAGAGGACAAGGCTTTTGAGCTAGAAACCATCCCTTTTGTGACATGGAATAACATTCCTGACCCTCCTACTTAAAACAAATGCTTTGGTGTGTGACTCCCTTTCCCTCTCAGCACCTGCTGCACCCAAGAAAAATTTGTGTCCTATGTTTGTTAGTTATTTCCTTTACCTTACTAAATACTGTAAAGAAAATAAACCCTGTACTCAAGTTTGCTAAGATGTGCTGCTTGTGCAAAGGATGCTTTCTGAGCACAGCTGGGGGCCTGAGAACATGCAGATACAGAGCCTGGCTGTATAGTTTTGTAGTTACTACTTACTCCATGAGGTATATGCCACAAAGGGGTTACACCTTGCATTGCCAAGTGGGCAGAGGGGCTGTTGGAGTCAGGTACTTCCACATACACACACTTTTCTAGGAGTGTTACTACCTGAAACTGGGTCTTACCTCGTCATCCTTGGGTATCTACCACAGTAGAGATAGACAAGGAGTTTGCTAATTGGATCTGGATTTTCAGGGTCTCCCTTTGTCATCTGTGAGTATGAGCAGTGTAGCTCTGAGGGTATCACAGCATTATAGAATGATAGATTCATAGAATCATATTGTGGGGAGGTGAAAAAGAAAATGATTTATTTTATAAAATGTCCTGTAAACACTCCCATCCTAAAGATCTGCCCTCTGTTAGCTGACATATGGGTGGTTAATCTTCCTCCTCTCTCTAAAAAAGGGAATTTGGCAGTATATCTTTACATGAGAGCAGTTTTACTGCATCCATAGGCACTCTCATTCTAGCTCTGTGCACTGGATGAGTTGGGCAATGTGCCAGCGTGACCTTCTGGGAGCATCTTCTGATGTAATCACTTCTAAACATGTGGGCACTCATTTGGGGGGCTGCTCTGCCCACATTTTTTTTCTTTAGGAGTGAAGTTAGCTGGCAGTTGTGGATCTTCTTCTGCCAACCCCACCCTTCCACCCCCCACTGCCCCTTTGATTGGCAACTCTTCCCATCTTTCATAATTACTGATTGAATAGAGTTTGCTGGAAGGAGCAAGAGGGCAGATTTATTGAGGGACTCGATGTACGTGACACTGAAGTTAATTTTGTCAAAGCTATTGATGAAGTAAATTTCATTCCTATTTTCCCTTTTTTGCTTAAAGTTAACTCCTACTTTACAAGCTTATTATTCATTTATCTCAAGTATAATGGTTGCAACTAAGAGAGTAATTAAACTTCAAAGCTATATTATTAAAGACTCAGCAAGAACACCCCAAAAGCAGAAGGATTTGCAATTAAGACTACACAAATCCATCCTTAACTAGTCCACAGTGAGTAGGGATTATGGAGCACACTAATAGCAGTTGCTGTGCAGGGGATCTCTACAAAATCCAGACATAATGGACTGCACAGCATACAGTACACAGCTGAGTGTTCCAGGACTGTGTCCTGGGAGTTTCTTTATTTCTTTTAATAGACATAGATGCCTCAAAGGGTGTAGCTGCAAATCATTTTAGATAAGCAGGACTCTTCAGTCCAGGGTTTTGCCTTGACAGTCATCTGTAAAAAATGTCAGCTGGTTCAATTCCAAAGGAATGAACAAAAGGCTTGATTCTGCTCTTAGGTCTGGGTTTATGAATCATCAAAAAAGTGCATTAACCTATGTGTGTGGGTGGCTAACTGCAGCATGTGCCCCGAGCTGTTGCTCCATCAGGACTCTAGAGTCATGCAGAAGGGTGGACAGCTTTGTGTGCCTTCCCTCTCTGCTGAGAGTTGGTCCAAGTGGGAGGTGGACTAACCATCACTGGGGTGACCATGGACCTCCGTGCTAGTTACTCAGACCCTGCTGTCTGCAATGGGCATCTCTGGAGCACATTTCTTGGGTGTAACTTATTTCATGAGCCTGATGGAATAAATATGGCATCTAAACATCTCCAAGTACGCAGTCAGGATAGAGGGGGGCCTGTCATTTATATCTTTCTACTTGCTGAGATAATTGGGCAGGAATTCAGGAGATGTGTAAACTGCTCTGGAAGACCTCTTTGTGTCCTTAAAGTAGGAATTACACATTCTGTCTTTTGATACAGTGAGCTGCTTCACCACCATCACCTTCTCTTTCCTCATTGTCTAAGCTTTTTTTTCCCTATGATAGTTTGTTGGTTTTTTTTTTTTTTCTTTTTTCCTTCATTCTTTCCCCATTTCCAGCAGGAACTGTGGAATACAATTCCCCCAAAAGTTGTAACACCGTTTTCAGGAACAACCACTGTTTTTCATACACATACTCAAGTGCCAGATTTCCAAACAAGGGAAAGCTTGAAGGAAGCTCTGCTGAGTAGAGGTGCAAAAAAAGAAATGATTCTTCATTACTATGTGCAGTTAAACTGTGGAAGTCCTTGCCTCAGGTGTTATGGATGCTGCAGTGTACTTGAGTTTGAGGGGATCCAGGAGAGGCTCATGGAAAATAAATTTGTTAGGAGCTGTAGATGCATGGGGATGTATGTCTCAGGGAATTGGTGAGCCACTCACTGCTGGAGCCTGGAAGAGCATTTGGGAATGTACCAGTGTGTTTGCCTTGTTCTTGCACCTTGTTTTAGTTACTACCAGGTGAATTAGAATCACCTTTGGTCTGACACCATGACAGTAGTTTTTGTGTCAGTGAACATATTTTGTATGCATAGAGGAAATACCACTCCTGATTTTCTTGCCTTCTGAAGCAGCAAGAGCAGTGTGGGGGATTGAATATGTTAGTATTTAATTAAGGGCTCATCAGGTGCTTCCAGTTGATGTGTGTCTGTCACTGCAGGCTGATNAGATTGAACATGTTAGCATTTAATTAAGGGCTCATTAGGTGCTTCCAGTTGATCCAGTTGATCTTCCAGTGTGTCTGTCACTGCAGGCTGATGAGACAGTAGCTGAGTGGAGATGGCAGTGGGAAAAAACATCATGGAAGAAGATTAAATGGCCCCTTTGCCTCCTAGCCTGTTGCCAGCAGCTTGAGGGAGAGACCTCAGTAAGCACTCTGGAGGGAGGAGGGAGGCAGAGAAGCTGGGGAAAGCAGAGTGAGAGGAGCCCGTTGCTGAGCATTGGTGGGGTGCAGAGCCAGACCCCCCCACCCCTGCCCTGTGTGGTCACTGGGACAGGTTATGTTGATGTTTCCAGTCTTTCCATCGGGGTACCCTTGTTCCTGCCTTCCTGCCAATCCTCTCTGGAGAAGGTGTAGACATCATTGGGGTCCTGGGGAGCACAGTGCTCTGGCTTTGCTGAAAAGTTGTCCCCCTCCTCCCCAGATGAGCCAAAGGAAATTCCCAAATGAGGAAGGCTTCCTTCCTCACCCACTCAGACTCCTCGGTAGCTGCAGGCTGGGGGTGCTCTTAGCCTGATGCTGTGTGCTGCCACAGCAGCAGCCCTGGCTCTTCTCTGCTCTAGGAAGAGTTGCCTCTTGATGCTGCCTCCCCTGAGGGATCATTAGCAGGGTGGAGGCCAGTTTCTTTCCTAGAAACAGGAAGAGAAGAAGAGGATGAGAGATGGGAGGCCTAAACAATCTGGATTACAGCGTGAGCTCAGTGACATCAGCTCCCTTCTGTCTTCCCACCCATTTTCTCTCACGGCATTTCTGTTGAGGATGGTGAGGAGCTGGTGATAGCTACAGTACCCTGCTCATTCCTTGGTGGCTGATAGGTTGGGGTTGTGGCACAGGCTGCCCAGGGAGGTGTTTGAGTCCCCACCCCTGGGTGTATTTAACAGACAGGGAGATGAGGTGCTCAGGGAGATGGGTTAGGAGAGGACAGGGACAGCTGGACTTGATGATCTAAATGGTCTTTTCTAACCTTGTGATTCTGTGATTGGGTCCAAAGCAAAGGTCCATATCTGCCAGTCTCCAGTACTGGGAAGTCCAGAGTACTGGTATAGCCCAGAGTATAGTCCAGGGTATAGGCTGCACTGCCCAGGTAATGTGAGACACTGAGCAGGCTGAAAGCACTGGGCTTTACAGCACTTCAGAGCTGCTGCCAGGGAATACAGTCCCTGGACACCCAATACATGGAAATAAAACTGAAAAGGAGTAATAAGCTTCTGAAGCTTTTGTTGTAAGAACTCCCTGCTTCTCTCTCTCTCCCTCACATTCCCTTCTTTGTGACTGTATGACCCCAAATTTGTTATGGTTATGAAGTGCTTCCACATTTAGTAAAATTTAATTAACAAGGCTAAGGCTTGTTTAAAGAAGTAAAATGATTTGTTAAAGATCTATCAAAGAAAACTGCAGCTAAAAGGCTCCTATTGAACAAGGAAATTATCTGTGCATTTGTGGCTGTAGTAATTTCTGAGGAGGATGTACTCTGGTTGTACTTGGTTAAGGCTGGCATGGCCACTGTCTGAGTGAGAGGTTTGGGCTTTGAGAGGATTGTCAAGTCTTTTTATTTTCTGCAATAAATCTCTGCTTTTTGGTGTATGGACATGGGGAAAGCTATCTAGAAGTGCTGCAGAACCCAGACTAGTATGTCATCTAACTCTGCATATACGTGTGGTGTAGGATCATTCTTGTCCATACATTGCCAGCAGCCAAGGGCAGTGTAACTCCTGCAGAAATAGGTATGAGTTTGTGGAATCACAGAATCCCAGACTGGTCTGAGTTGGAAGGGACCCCAAGGATCATTGAGCTCCAACCCCATCTGCCACAGGCAGGGCCACCAACCTCCAGGCCCAGAGCTAGACAGGGTTGCCCAGGGCCCCATCCANCCACGATTCCCCTCCTGTCTCTATGCTCTCTTTAAGTCCTGGGGGGCTGCAGTGAGGTCCCCCCACAGTCTTCTCTTCTCCAGGCTGACCCATCCCAGCTCCCTCAGCCTGTCCTCACAGGGGAGCTTCTCCAGCCCCCTGAGCATCTCCATGGCCTCCTCTGACCCCTCTCCAACCGCTCCACATCTCTCTTGACTTGGGGTCCCAGCTCTGGACACTGTGCTCCAGATGGGGCCTCCTGAGGGCAGAGAGGGACAGGGACACTTCCTCTTCTCTTCCTGGTCACCCCTTTATCGATGAGCTTAATGAATTGGATCTATTTTTGTCATCTCTTCCTCTTCACTTCCTCTTCTCTTCCTTCCCTCATATAAAACAATTAATGCATAGATAAATAGTAATTAACTCATCCTTTCACTGCGAGCTCCTCTCTGCAGCAGTTACTGCTCATGTGTGGTGTATGCTTGGCCTGTGGAACTGCACCATGCACTCATGCATGGTGTGCTGGGTACATTTTTGGTGCTACAAGAGGCCAAAATAGCAAAAGAGTGTTCCCTCAGGACCTCAGTGCCTGCTGGAGCCAGCATGGATCTCCATGTGCAGGACTCCAGGATCAGCACAAAGCGGGAGAGCGTAGGTCCCGTTCAGTCCGATCCCAGACACCATCCAGCATGGGGGTGGTGCCACAGAGGGGCTGGAAGAGGCTCTGTGTCACTGCATAAAGTGCATGTAGGGAAGCTGGCACTTACCTTTCTGACCTTGCAGACAACATCTGCTTACTCAGGCTTCTTCTCTTACTCCTGGAATTGCCCTTGCCACAAGCTGTGTTTCCAGCCTCTTAGGAGGCACTCCGTGTCCTTGCACGTACAGCGGTGCCTGTGGGCTGCTTTTGTCCTCTGCAAATGTCTTCTTTCTCCATGGAATGGTTGGCTCTGAGGGTTTAATCCTTGGAGCTGTGCCAGCACTGCTCAGCTCCACAGACATGGATTCTGGATTGAGGATTTGGATATAGATTCTGCTTCCTAGTGTTGTGACATAATGAAATACACCTTTGGTTGGAACTAATGCTTCACAGCCTGTGGGATGGAGATGAGTTCCAGATCCCTGTTGGTATTCAGAGCTTGTGGCCAGACCAATCTCTGTGTAGAAGAAATGGGCAAAGCTCACAAGGGGACTTTGTACTCAGGGGTTGTTTTTACAAGTTGTATTTAAAGCTTCAGGTCTGAATAAGAATAGTGACTAAAGCAATGTCAGTTGGTTCTGTTACATGATAATTAAGTTGTTAGTCATCCACTTTCCCCTTGGAGACCTGTGGAAGTGATGCTCTTTCTGACAGAGGGCAGATAGGATTTGACAGATTGTCTTCCTGAGTAATTAATGAAAGAAAATTCACTGACAGTTTTGATATCCTTCTCTGCATTTTCCTGCTTCATTTCACCTGGATCTGCTGCAGTTGGTGGTCATGAATTCATGTGGGTTGAGATACACTTGAAATAGAGATGTGAGACCTCCAGCATGTCCGTGGATGTTTGGAGGGACCAGATGCTTTGCTCCAAGCTAGTGCTCAGCAGCAGAATTGTGTTGTCAATAGAAATTATGTCAGTGAAGGCTGTGTTCTTCAGCTGAGGTCTAAATCAAGGCCAAAATAACTTTTGGAGATGCAAGAACCCAAAGATCCCCAAAGACCTGTCAAATGAATGTTTTACAGGTGGCCTTCTACATACCTAGATGTCACAAGCTATTGAAATCAGATCTGCTTCATTCAGTTCCTGAGTGAACTGTTGGGCCTTAGTGCTGTTCACTGTGCTCCAGTTCAGTGTGGCTTCTGTTTCCTCCGTGAAGCAAAGGTGCCTCTCTCTCTGCTTGTTCATTTGGGCTCAGTGACATGTATGTAAATCAGTATTCAGAGATTGTAACAACACAAACCAGGCTGTAAATCATTTTGCAGTAGTTTAAAATAAGGTGCAGTGTAAGTGGCTGTTGTCATCATCGCCGTCTTTATGTTTTACATACGTCTTGCAAATCATTTATAAAGAGAAATACATCACTGAGGTACTGCCTCAGGCAAGAATAATTCTCTTTTCCTTCACTTTTTTTTCTCCCAGTCCTGTTCTAATAGCTCTGCCCCAGTCTGGGAGGGAGAGAGGCTGAACACCACTTACCCTGCAGGTTTCCCTCTAAAGGCAATACTTTTTTGAGGGAGCTGTCAGGCTTTTGAGGGTGGACATTTAGCAAATATGTAAATATAACAGTGTGGCTGTTCATGTTAGGAACTCACAGATGCTTGTTTAGATGCTGAAGGCAATGCATTAGGAACTGATGGTGCCTGATTATTATCCAATCAGTTCCTGATGCAGTATCCGCCACATCAAAAGCTCCTCAGTGGTTTTGGTTCCCCCTGATGTTCTCAGTTGCTTCGTCCCCATTTAATGTCTTCTAAAAAAATGTAAACTCCAGATGCTGAGACTTAACATGGTCAGTGAACAAGGAAGGCAAGAAAACTGCTGAATTGCACCACTAGGTTTTGTAGGAAATGTGTTTTATCTAGGGATTACTGGGAATAAATATTACCAAGGATGACTTGAGGTAGCACTTTTGGAGAGCGTGATGTGTCTCACACAAATCCTGTTTTATTCCAAACTGCTGTTTGTTGGTTGGATGGTGTAACACGTGTTAGTGAGAGCACAGCAAGTGTTCTGCTGCTCAGCAGTGCAGGAAATGATGGAGGCTTGCAGCAGGGAGAGTCTGAAAACTCACTAAGTGTTTGCCTTGGGAAATGCATGGGAAACTATAACCTTATGCCAGCATCTATGGGCTTTGTGTGTGCAGTGCTGTGGCAGTGACAGCCCCAGACCTAATGGTACTGTCCTGTTTCTCACATATTTTCTCAATCTGGAAAAAAACATGACATTTGCAAGGAATAATCAGGTTTCAGACCTGAGTCTCAATAACTAGTGTCTCTACTGGGTGACTGTGGGTTTGCTGTCATCTCTCTGTACTGCAAGCAAATAACATGCACAACATAAGAAGAGTGTGGTCATTGGAGCCATCAGGCATCAAGATTTGTGTGTTCACCTGCTTCTGTTTGAACAGATGTGGTCAGTGCTTCTGGGGACAGCTGAGGTTTGTATTTGTGGTACAGACCTAAAAAGAAATAACCTGAAACATGTCCAACTGTAACTAATGTAATCACAGAGGTGTCTTGGCTGTGTCTAACCAGCAGTGCTCACTCAGGTTGTTGAGGTGAGCTGGAGGAGGAAAGCTGTGTGCAGCCTGGGCCAGGTGCTGTTTCAGCAGGTATGCAGTGATGGGAGATCCAGGTTAGAGCTCCCTGTGATGTGCCACACTACATCTCAACCGAGGCTGATGCATCAGCATTGTCCCCCTGTCTCTGGTCTGCAAGCTCTGTCCAGTTCAGTGTGGGGCTGATGATTAGTCACACCACAGATTGCTTCTAAGGTGTACTTTGAAGTAAAGGTTTTCATTACAACCAGTGTCTCCTGAGTTTCCAGGTGACAATCAGCCCTGACTGAGCAGTATGCAAACATTTGATCAAAACCTGTGTTTGGCCAGTGGTTGTGTTATTTTCTCTAATATCTAATTACACTATTTGTTAGCATTGGCAGAATAAACCTGAGAAAAAGTAATCTTCATATCACAGACTGTTCATGTCAACTAAATATATATATATACACATATAGATATATATAGAGTCAGTCCACAGCTCTAGCTGCAGGTGTATGACTGGAACACACACTGATCTTCAGAAATTCTCCAGTGCTTTTTGCAAGCCAGTTTTTTGCTTGAATCACATCAAGTGGCATCTGTTGACTGATGAGAGTGATAACTAAGTCCCTATAAATATCATGGAAAAGCTACACATTTACATCAGAGGTACTTTTGTTAGCAGTGACTGGGGTAGAAATCCTAAAATGGTTGGAAGGGACCTTAAAATCATGTAGTTCTGCCCCCACTGCCATATCATGACTTCATCAGGGCTGTTTCAGGTAACACACTTGTAGTTCAGAATGTTTTTCCTTTAAAATTTTGCAGGACTAAAAAGAACTTAATGGTTGGACTGGATGATCTTAAGAGTCATTTCCAGCCTTAAAATTCTATGATTCTGTGAACTTGTGTCGTACCTGGTTTTGCTAAGCACCAACTTCTGTACATCGGAGCGAGCTTCCTTTTATCAGGTTCCTTTGATCCCTAGGTGACATGAATGCTTTTTGTAGACTACAGATGCTCCCTGGAGCATCACAAGTAAATAAAACTTAGGGAGATATCTCTAAAGATTGGCCATAAAGATGAATGAATGAATGAATGAATGAATGAATGAATGAATGAATGTATTTTCTGTGTACTGGATACGTATAGTATTTCTTTCTACTGGTATCCATAAGCTGATCTAAAGCCATTTGATGTTAATGGGAATCTTGCCTCGATTTCTGCATCTTTGTATCAGTCTGCAAGTAATGAAGTTGCAAGCATTGCAAGTGTGAACAGCAGTACTGTGATTATTGCTAAGGAGCTGGCACAGTAATTCTACATTTTAGGGAACTGTTGTGGCATTTGGTAGTAAGGAGGGTCTCTGCTTTCCCTAATTCTGAAGATATGCTTCAGCAGCAGGATTTGTATGTAATTATTTGTTAGATAGCTGTAATGATCTTTGATATACAGGCAGAGTCAGTGATGACTTGGTTGTTAAATTGTGATGATTTCTGAAACTAACAGGACTGAATTAGAGGCAGGAGCTATTGCTTGAATTTGCTTGTTTGTAATGGTATCTCTAATTGCATTTTATATGCAAGCAAGAGGTAAACAAGAACTACATAAAGGTAGATTATACACTGCCTTTTCCAGATGTTTCATTAATGCTTGGCACCATGAGCATGGACATGGATATGATAGCTGTGTTTCTTGAAGTAGTGAGTAGTCATTTGTTCCTCTTTGGTGTGTGAACTTCAAGGTGCAGAAAGTTTCAAGGGCACTGACTGGTTTGAATTGGGACATTACCAAAGTCATAAATGTGGGAAAAAATGGGTTGCAGTTGTTTTGGGTAATGGAAACTTCAGCACAGATGATGGTTATTGTGGAACACGAATCTTTGAACTTGTGACAAGACAGGGATGAAGTGAGAAGTCTGGGCACACATCTTCAAAAACTCAGATGTGAAGGATTAAAGACAGAAAAGCCATTGTCTGCCCTACTGCAGCTCGATCCTAGGCCAGTGTTTTCAGATGGTATTTTTAGGGGTGGTGTAGTCAGTGGGGCTGAAGTGAGATGTGATGTCAGAAAGGTGTGTTCACCTGGTTCACATGGTGGTTGTGCTGCAGGGTGCTGCAGCAGTGAAGCTGGGAGGGGTAGGAGTTACCAAGGCAAGGTCTGGAGTTCAGTGTACTGAATGGTTTGATGGAGCAGCCAGGGTCATCTTGTGTGCCTGGTGCATTTGCACTTGGCATAGTCCAACAGTACCTCTTGGTTCTGTAATTTAGGTGCCATGCAGGTCTACTAATTCATTAGAGCAAAGAAATTGCTGTGTTTAGCATAATCCCAGATACCACTGTGAGAGAGTTATTAACTGCTCACAGTTGCCAGCTGAGATTAAGCCAATTCACAGCCATCCAGGTTAGGCCTGCAAGTGGCTTCATGTCAGCTAAGTTTCTTCCCTGAATGCCCTACACAGGAAAAAAAAAAAGGCATAATTCCACAGACAACACCTGGTGCTGTGAAGATCTGTCATCCAAACATTCAGGGTCTCTGTGCACCTTCTCTGAGACAGGCATTACTAAGCAACTCCATTTGTTGAAAAGAGTCTCTTTGGTGATCTTTGGCATGCCCCAAGCTACATGTAAACTGCTAAAGCAGACTTGTTCTTTCTGGTTCAGCCTCTGCTTACTTGGCTTCTCTGGCATAAAAGGGAATGCAGTGAAACATACATTCAAGGGTACTCTCTAACTGCTGAACAACAACCATTTTTGTAAAGCATCCAGAAGTGATGTGTGTGTTTCTTCAGCTCCTTACACTTACCTCTTACCATGCTCCTGCACCTCTACTGATCAGTGCTTTCAAAACAGGGAGCAGAGAACTAAACCCAAGTCATGCTTTTTCTGGAGCTCTGTCAGTAAATCTCATATCCTTAGAAGTAAAAGGCCAGAACTGCACACGAGGACAGACCTGAGTCAAAAAAGAAGTTAGATATACTGGAGACATTTGATGAAATTATAAGAACAGTAGATATTTAGAAATTGTTCTCAGCAAAATCTGTGAGAATGTTTTCTGAGGAATGAAGTAAAATACAAGCTTGCTTCCTAGAGCTGTTTACCCACAGATGATGATAAGCAGTATTCTCCAGTCTTCATCATAATTTTTTGCACCATCAGAATATTGGAGTGAGATGAGGGTGACCTGCAGGTTCTAGGGCCATATTCTACTCATCTTAAAGAGAACCAGTGGCACCCGCACCCCAGCACCTCTATGGGGGCTGCTTTGCACCCTGCATTAGGAGCTGCAGAGTGGGTGTTAACAGCAGCTGCCCTGACACACGTCTGTGCACGGCATCCACTCCGTGGTTGTGGAACTCTGGGGCTGTCCCTTTGCGGTGCCACGGAGAGGCAGGAAGCCTGTGACTTCCCTGTAATTCCAGGGAAATCTCTGCCCTGCACAAGCCTTCTGGCAAGCAACAGGCATGTGTTGGGATCAGATGATTGGCAGGGTTGGGTGGCTTCCCTTACTAAACCCATGAGACCACAGAACACAGACCGAACCGTCGCTGGTGTAACGCTGCTGGCTTTGCTCTGGGAGAAACCCCGTGTGTAGTGCAGCCCACGAGTGTACTGGCAGGGAGGAGACTGGGAAAATGCTCAGACAAACCATCCTTCTGCTGGAACAAACCAGAGGCAGGCTTGGCAGGTGGTCTGATTATGTTTGCTCAGCCAGTTCAGCAGTATTTGCTGGACAAAGGAAAGTATCAGGTGATAAAGTCCCAAACAAAGCTCCAGATGAATACAGACATGACCAGACTTTCTCATCTGTTGCTTCTCTGGGAAAGTGGAGGAAAACTTGAGGCTGAAGGAGAAGGCTCAAGAGCCAGAAGGCATATCTTGCCTGGTGATTGTTGTATGCAATGCTACTAAATGCTTTGCTGCTGAAAATCTGGATTTGTCTTTCTTTTGTAATAATCAACCTGTTTGCCATCAGTGACAAGAGAGCTAAACCCATGTGCAGTAAGTTCTTGTGACTCCTCTTTTTTGCTCAGTCATTTTTGGACTGCAGCTTTTTCTTGCTGCCATCCCTGTGTGCAGTTCTAGCTATCCTGCAGACACAGTTTTGACCTGGTTGTCACTGTGAAGTCACAGTCAAGCAGCAGTGGGTTGTGATTTTTTTTGCATTTGAGTCATTTGAGATATTTTGTAGAACTCCTTTGGAAAGAAAGGCTCCAGAGGAGCAGGAGGGGCCATTCCTAGATAGGAGTTTAGGCAGGCATTACTGCAACATGGTGCAAATAGATACAGATTAATATTACAAGCAGAAGGGGCCTGCCTAGGTTGAATGTGTTTCGTAGGGTAAACATGTATTTTCTGCTTTCTCCCTCATAGCATCTCAAGGAGTGATAAGATGGCCTGAGCTTCCCAAAGATTTGGACTACTTTTCATGTTGTCAGGTGCATAAAAACCTGATGGTAAAAGAATGTTAATCTTGCTCATGTAATCCTGTAATTTAAAATCTGTCTCGCACTGTGAAGGCACAGAGGTGACAGAATAATTGCACACAGGCTGCCTTCATTCTGGCACTTTCTGAGTTTCCATTGCTTGACTCTTCAACCGTCACGATCTTTTGACATAGCTTTTTCTTTTTCTTGTTTGTTTTTTAACATGGCTTAGATTATGCAATGAGTGTAAGACTGATTGGAAATTAGAAATTAGAAATTAGTTTAGAACTTCCAGCTCAAAGGTCAAACAACCAAGCCTCAATATTTTTCATACTGTAATTTGTAGTGAAAATGTCTCATGGGAGGCTCAGGTGTAATGATGGCTTTGCTTGCATTTGGAGTCGGCCAAATAGGTGGTGCTTCAGTTCTACATGTTGCAAAAATTAGAGAATTGATTTTTTTTTTAAAAAGCTAAATAATAGATAGCCTTAGGTCAGTATTTGAAACCTGGGCAGCCCTAGAAGGAAAGAGATTTCTCGCAGTCGGTGGAAGCCACCAAAATGTTGACTTGGTGCAGCTGCAGAAGAGTTGAGTTACCTGTCCACATGTTACCCTCACTGGTGGTGAGTGTTTAAGAACTTTCTTCTTTTGTAAAAAGGGATTTTTAGTATGTGCTGTTTAATTTTCCACTCTTCCAGTGTGATGGGTTCAAAATAGCTTCCCAGCTTTGCTGCTGGGTGACACATTTTTGTTTTTAAAATTACTTGCTAAAGGAGGGAGAGATGGAAATGGGTCATTAGAGTAAGGATAAAAGTCTTCTGGAGGAATCCCCCAGAAGATAACCCAAAAACTTGTATTGATTTCACTGGAGCCCAGATTTTATCCAGAAAATAAGTGCACATTATTGGTACTGGCCTAATTGCTCCAGTTTTATGACAAGATCTTGAAACTTGCAGAAAAACTTGGTTTTCTCTTTCATGTGTGATGTTTTAGTAAATAAAATGGCAGCATTCTGGAGAGAGAGGTGTGAAAGCATAGGTAATTCTGGCAGAATGACAAGATAAGTATTTCAGATGTTGTCAGCAGCTTAAAACATACAAGATGAACCAAAAGAGCCTCTTAATCAGAACAGAAACAAAACAAAAATCATAGAAAAATAATCAAGGGAGTAAAATTTTAGATTAGCCTAGAGTGATTCTAGCATTGATTTGAGTCAGGCCTTGGAATGACACTTTGATTTCTTTCTCAGGGCTGGATTTGCCAGCACAGCTTCTCTTTTGATGCATTTCTTTATGAGTCTGAAAGGATGGGGAGGTTGCATATTATTAATCAGCAGCATTTTTTGAAAGGTATGGCACCAAATTGATATTTCTGCAGGGCTTGGGCTGACTAAATAATGGAAGATGGATTTAAAATACTAGAGTGGAATAGTCTGATACATTTTTTTAAATCATACAAGGTAACTGATGTTTTTATTGCACAGCACTTTTATGGCTTATTAAAACAGTCTCTGTGAAGACACAGTAGACAAGTTGGCTTTAATAAAAGTAAGGATAATTTATAAGGGTCTGAAAATGTGTTGGTTCCAACTGCAATCCTGCTGCCAGTCCCAGAATGAATATTTAAGGCTTGTGTTGAAACAATCCTGATATTGAAATGAAATGGCCTTTGCCATTCTTCTGAGCTATTCTGGGATATCACCACAGTTTTTATTTGCAGATGCTGACATGCCAGTTGTGCCTGCATGCACAGTTATCAGCCATAATCAGGGTAGTTGCACATGCTTGCCCTCATCATTTGTCAATTAACACTTGTTTGGGAAGGATAGATTAAACTCATACCTTTATTTCAGCCTCTATGTAAATTCCAATCTGGAGTAAAGGTGGCAGCTCTGCTGGGAGAAGAGCTGTTTGCTGTGAGTACTGGGAGCTGGGAAGTCACGTCCTGAGGGTGTTGTGCAGGCTCCATGCCTCTTGGAAACAGAGAACCCAGGAGATATGAAATGAGCAAGTAAGGGGAAAGTGTGGGAATCACTTTCAATCAAAAGACACCAGATCCTTTTCAGTAAGGGGTGGAGCACAGCTGCTGGATGTGACTTTTGCAAGGAGAACTTGAACCAGTACTTTTGCTTGTTCTTCTACCTAAGTAGCATTTGCTTTATACACCTTCCTCCTGGATTAACACCCCTGTGCTTGAGAACACCATCACCTTCACTGCTCTTTTCCCTGGAACTAGCAGCAAAGCAGCAGGGGCAGAAGAAGAGACACTTTGGCTTCCCCCACAGTAGCTGAGGTGACACCAATGCTGCATCCTTACAGCCAAGGTGGATATTTGTCTTCTCAGCAGGGTTATTAAGTAGATATATGTAGACCTGATAGTCTTCAAAGTGACAAGTATTGTATGAGAGTCCTCTAGCATTGTATTAACTGGCAACATCAATGCCTTTATCTGACTTGCAACCCAGATAAAAACTGGTCCTGCTTCCCTCTCTCTTCTTGCATGAGCAGCCCAGCATCACCGCTGATGTCCTCTTATGCCAAGTTGTCCTCCTATCCGGTTTTTATGTAAGTTTTGTTCAGGTGGAATGAATTTTCCAGAGGCCATGTCTAGTTATGGCATAGGATTATTTCTGTGCACACATAAGCTTTCAGGAATGCATTTCTGAGCAGGATTGAGGCCTTGATGTTTCAAGAACATTCAGGAGTTGCTGCCTTCCTGAGCCATAAGAAATATTTGTCCAGCTATCAATCTGTTGAATGTTATTGAAGTAAGATGAGCTAAAACGCCCCAAATATCAGATAATTCTATAAATATTTCAAGTGAGGAAAAACACCTGACTTTTTTTCCATTCACAAAGGCCTGCATTGCTAGACATTTCTTGTTGGAAAAAGAGATGTTTCTTTCAGAGTTACTTATTCTTGTTGTCACTGTGTCCAAAGCTTGATTTTAGAATCTTTGTCAAACAAACAGCTCTTCAGAGCATCATCATTTTAAAAAAGCTCAACTCATCCAGCACATGAATTAATCACCCATGAAACCCAGTGGTGGTTCAGGTCCAGTTAACAGTAGGTGTAGACTATTAGTGGAATATTAAGCCCCTGTACTTGAAATATAACCTATAATAACTTTGCCCCTTAACATACAAATGTTAGTTTTCCAGTGTCCAGCAGGTTAATTTCTGTAGGCTTTGTGCTTTTCTTTTCAACTTTTGGCTCATGAAAAATATCAAGGAAAAAAACCTCAAGAGTCAGCTACATGCTCTTTAGGCAATTTGGATTGAATTCAGCTCAGCTCAGCAGAGGTGCAGAAGATGAAGAATTGTACACATTGTAATTACTGTGCATGAAGATGCCAGATTGTAGAATCTCTACAGGTAATTGTGAGATTGCTATAAAGACATCACCTTTGCCTGCAGAGATTTCCCAGTCTGCGACTTTTATCCAGGTTGAGGAAGAGAGGGGAATATTTTCTATTAGTCCATGTGGTATTTTAGGCTGAGCTTTGGATAAGGCATTGAAGGAGGTTCTGTTGTTGAGAGACCAGCGCTATTAGAAGTTTCCAAGAAGACCAGATAACCTGGTTGATAACAATTAACACATTATTTGGTTCCAACATGCTCTACATTCACAGTCTGTGTGGATCCCTGTCTTCCAGAGGCTGAGTTGCAGATTTCTCTCAGTCACCTGGTACTGGATCTGGCTCAAACCAAGAGCACCATCTTCCCTCCAGACTTCTGTGAACAAGTGCTTCTTGGCCCTGATTCTACTGCTTTTTTCCTTCTTTGCAAGCACTCTGTTTGTAATTAAATGGCTGTGACTTTTTCTTTTTTTGTTTTCTGTAAATTTTACCTCTCTGTCCTGTTTTTATATCTAGTTGTTGGTACTGGGAAGGGAGAGAGAATTACCCACATCTCCCCCCAGTCAAAATCCCCAGAGAGGCTCTGACTCTGCAGCCAGTTCCTTGGTACTAACCCTCTCCCCCCTTCAGTCCATGTGATTCTGGCCTCCTTTCTGACTCTCCCACTTGTTACATCTTGTTGTGCATTTTTACATTTAAATTGTGCATTCTTTATGGCACAGATTATGAATAGACTTGTACTGTGAGGGTGTTTAAGAAATTAAAAAGCCTTAACAAATGAGAGGAGATTAATTGTGGATTGTACAGTTTCTACCACTTATGCTAATTCCAAACTGTAAGCAGAAGAAATAAAAAGGGGAAAAAAACCCCAACAAAAGCCAACCAACCTACTTTAACCTACTTTAGGACTCTTTGTGTGAGCAGCAGAGGAGGCTATAAAAACCTCAGATTAATTTAATCGTCTCTGGTGTGGAGCTTTTATTTTAAGAGATTTGTTTTTGCCAGTGCTAAGTGATCCCAAGAATTTGAAGGATGAGGAAAAGATCTTCAGTGTCTTTTGCTGTGGAAAATCATTAATGTGCTTTAGAAGGAGACTAAAGACCACTATTTATTTCCCTTTGTTGGAAGTGAAAGGATGTTTTATACCAGATTCTTGAAAAATCTATGCAAAACCTGTCTCTCTAAGGTGTGACTCACAGTGTCTGCTTTTTCAGTACCAACAAGTGAAAACCAGCCTGTGTTCTTGCCAAGCAGATTATCAGGAGAAATTGAAAAGGTTCTTTCTAGAGAACAACTCATTCTTGTAATTTTTTTGTTTTTTAACACTTGCAGACCCCTAGGAAAGGGGAAATGAACAGAGAGAACCACATTTCCCCCTCCTCACACCCTTCAGCACCAGAAATCAGCTTGTGCTCGATACAAAGCAATCAGGGTTAGGGGACATCTCCGTTTCACTGCGACTCTGACGTGTTTATTCTTTGCAACCAGCCTGTCAGTCAGCTCCTCCTGTCTGGGCTGTCCCCACACATGTGCTGCTCCTTCTGACAGGAGGTGATGCAGGAGGTGCATCGTACCTGCTCTGTTCTGCCTTTCAGCATCATCTCCCTGCCACTTGGGATATGGCCAGTTACAGGTTTTGTAGAGTGAGTGAGTGAATGTGTAAGAAGGAAAAACTCTCCTAAATCCCAGAATGGAAGCCCTTGTCTGCTGACATGCTCAGCAGACAAGGGGTTCCATTCCCCTTGTCTGCTGCTGCTACCCACAGCTCTGCACTGACTGCCTGGAATCTAGGACTTGATTCTCCCTCTTTAAAGCAAACAATCAGACAAAACCCAACTGACAAAGCTCCTGAAGTTATTTAGTCTGTCCTATAGTGAGTATAGTCAGCAAAATTCCATTTTAAAAAGAAATGAAAATTTGGTCTGAAAGCTGGGATACTGTTTCCAGACAATGAAATTAACTGTTGTGCATCTCTGGGAGGGAAAACAAAACAACAAAAAAAAGAGCCTGGAGACCAATCTGTTCCTGTATCCCTTTGATGCAAGAAAAAAACTGGCTTTGTGTGCTGATTTACTTGTAAGCACAAAGAATAACTTTGTCCTCAGGCTCTGAAACTTTCTGATGATCCTGTTAATGACTGACTCTAGGATTTGCTACCTGGTGACTTGACAGCATTGCATTAGAAAAATCATCATCCTAAAAGCTCGAAAGACAGTAGATGTGAATGCATTTAATGAAGGTTGCTGCTGATGGGTTGGTTTGAGTATCTTTACTATCATTCTGTGTCAGTTTACGTGGTGAAGCGCTTGTTCTTCTCCCATTTCAGTCGGAGGCGCTTCTGGCGGCGAGGCAAACAAACTTCCACAGGGCTTAGCTGGTGCACTGGCTGTTATTTCCCAGTGATCTACAACAATGGTTCTTCAGTAACAGCTGGGCCATGTCTTCTTTAGACAAAGCCACCGTGGGGCTGAAACCTCCCGTTGCTGAAGCATAACCGTTGCCCTGGTAACGGTTAACTAGCACGTGTTTTATTGTTTCAAACTGCTTTCCTGGGGTATTTGCAGGTGGCAGAAGATGCTTTCTCAAAGAGGGGTCATAACCTCGTGAACTTTCAGATGTTGCAACAAATTGGGGGACAAAAACATTTTTTTTCTCTTTCAAATGGATTAAGTAAATCTTATTATATAGCCTTTAGGAGACAGATGTAACTCACAGTTTGATTTCTAGCATTCTATCCAGATGCTGATCCGAGCATTTCTGCTGTCAAAACTTGGTGTTTGGAATGTGATTTAAGACCATATTCCAATAAGAAGATTTCACAGAAACACAGTGAGAACATGCAGACATTCAGATTAGTGTGACTTTCTTTTCCTTGGGTTGATTTTAGCTGTGGTTCATTTGCCTCTACATATTCCTTTTGAGTTTGCTGTTTCAGTGATTTACCTTAAATGTGCACTCGGATCTGTTGGAATTCTTAACTTGGTCTGACAGATCTTGGGATAAATACAGAATTATCTGTGAACATGTAAAGGAGGGTGACAAGGGACAAACTGCTGTTTCAAGTTGGAACATGTGGAAGAGTACCTATGATGCACACATACACAGTGTGTATGTGTGCATCATAGGTATTCTTCCACATGTCAGTACGTAGGGAAGAGGAGTTTTTTAAATAGGAATGACTTCCTTATTTTTCCTGTATCAAAACTAAAAGAGCCTTAAAAATGTCTTATCACAATCACCCAAAAATTGGTCAGTGGTTCCCAGGAGGGTTTCAGGTTGCACCATGGTTTAAGAGGAGACAGTCCCAGGACAAAAGAATGATCAGAAGTAACAAGCAACAGACATGGAATAAAAATGTGGTTGGATTTTAAGAAGTTCAGCAAAAGCCATTCATAACCTAGTGGGATGAAGGGAGAGCTCCCTCTCCTGTCTGTTTGGTAAAATTTATAGAAGCTATTTGCATGTTTACTTTGATGAAGATATAAATAAAAATCATGTTTCGATGGCACTCTGTGAAGCGTGCAATGAGAGGCTTGTATTCATCTCTTTGAAAAGAGTGAGCAGGGGTTAAATCTGACTCTCTCCTTTTCTTGAGACATTCTGAGATCCTTCTGTGGCACTGGCAGTGCAAAGTCCCTTTTGAACAGTGTCCTGTGTAATAGCAGGTAATCTGTTTTGTACAGTGTTTGACCAAAACCAAACAGGCATCAAACAGCTTCCCCAGCTCATACAACTGTCACCAACACTCCCAATTTTCACAAAACTTACTCTCAACCCAGTGGGCAGGTTCAAGTCCCCAGGGTGATGGTTAATAATTCTCTTTTTTTTTTGTTTGTTTTCTTTTTTGGTATCAGGGCCTCATTTGTGGGATTTATTTAACGTCATGCTTTACAGACAGGGTTTTCTTGGAGGTAGGGAGGTGCTAGGTGCTGCTAGGCTGCCCCATCTGCTCCCTTTGTTAGGACACATACCTAACTTGCAGCTTGGATACCCTTGGGCCATGTGCCTTAGCTGTATCCCAGGCAGATGTGGAGAGAGAGAGAGAGAGAGGATAGTTTCTGGTCCTGCAGCTGAGCGATTCCCAAAGATTTAAGAGAGATAGATGGCACTGAAGGGAGTTACAGGCTAGTGGTGACTGACTCCTGAAAGAAGTCCTATTGCTGCTCCCTGTCTGAAAGCAGTGTGGTGTTTACTGAAATGCAGGTGTGAATGTGACTGTGCATTTTGTGGGATGGATAATGTTTGTGGCTGTTTATTGAAACACTCTTTTTTCCAATTTGTAATGGATTTTTTTTCCAGAGAAATTTGAGCATTGGTGTATAGATAAATTAACCAGTGCTACTCAGTTGCTAGTTCTTGTTTGATTTGTAGACTTACTCCAGGTTCCCTCCTCCATCTACCCATGAAAGTGTCTTTACTTCTCTCCCTTCCCCATCACATCTTTGCTACAGATACTACTTTGGATGTAGGTTGCTCAGTCTTTCTGGTGGACATCTCCAGACAGTGAGAATCACTCATCACATGCATACAACCGTGGGATTAAATGCAAAAGCCAGTCTGGCAAGGAACCAGAGAACTGGACACCGTGCCCTGAGCCCTAATCTGGCAAGATCCCTCTCTAGGGCCTTCCTCAGAACAGGGGAGAGGGCAGGAAAACGGCTCCTGGGCTCCTTGCACCTCACAGGGCTCCAAGCAGTTGGATTTTCAGTCAGCTCCTGGAGGAGACTCTGTAGGGAGCTGGAGGGAGCTCAGGCCCTGGCTGTGCTGAGCCCAGGTGACAGCAGGCAGATTACTGGTTCCTCCAGACGCTGCCTGGGTCCCTGGGCTGCTGCTGGGTACGGGGATGGGGCTCACAGCCTCTGCAAGGCTGCATCAGGCCCTCCCTGAAGCCATGGCTGAGAACAGTGCTCCTTTCAATGTGTGTTCCAGAGATAGGTTGCTCGGTGCTTTCCTTCACTGGGGCTCCTGAACTGAGCCTGAAAACCAAGTCAGACTGCGGTTGGACAGCTACACTCTCTGTCATGGTGTCTGCATTGTGTGCTAGCAGAATGGGAGCATGGAACCCGATTCCAGGGCAGGTAAGGCAAGGCAGGCAGAAAAGCAACAGGTTGTGCACCCAGCATATTCCCCCTTCCCTTTTTTTTGATGGGAGGGGTTCAGTAAATTAGCACTTAAATAAACTTTGCTTTACGGAGAAGATTGAAAGAAGAGGGAAAGAATCATTCACATTATTCATTGACTTTCTTGAGGCAAGTTTTTAATATAGAAACCAGGTAAAAATGTTCTGACACCCAGTGCCCTGAGCTATATTCTTCAGGAGCATCACATCACTTATGTCTTTGCCTCAAGATCAATGCGATACCAATTAACAACTAATTAAAAAGGGAGAATATTTAACCACACACTTGTCCTGCTGCAGATTATCTGGCAGCAGAGTAATCAGAATTAATAGTTGGTGTGTAGCTGCACTGCTCTGCATGCCTGTGACTATTTCACTGTAAACCAGGACTGATTCCTCTGCCTTCCCTGTTTAGTACCAAACTACTTCTAAGTCTTTTATAAACCAACTTTGATTCCAAACATAACAATGAGAATCCACATTGAATTAATTATATTCTGTAAGCTTCAAAACTCAGTTGAGTCATTTCATTTTTCATAGCTCTGAATAAAAAGCAAACAAGGCAATGACAGAGGCTCAAGTGTTGGCGATAAAAAGGTTGTATTTTGCTGCATAATTACTATCTCATTAATTCTAACTGTTGAAGAGCAGCTGCTAACTTGCTACCAGTGTACAACTAAAGCAGTGTTCTTGTTTAACAAATAAATGGCCATCATTTTCAGGAAGAAAGCATTAGGAATATTTACAGTGCTACAGCAGTGAATAATAGCAGTCCCTGCCACATACTGACATTTGCCAGCAAGCTCCCCCCACCCCCAAATTTAAAAGTCCAGACTTACCAGTAAAGGTGGGTACAAGCTGTTGACGTTTAGTTTGTGTTTCTCCAGGCTTCAGTATTGCCTTCAGGTCCTCTCACCAACATTTGTAGTCACTTGAGATACTTCTGGGCTGGGACAGATGCTGACTGAGTGATGTGAGCTTGGAAATCACTGAAAAACAAAAGCCTGGTAAATGCTGCTTCACGCTCAGACCTTTCTGCCTTTGCTCCCCGTTTGCCACGGTTGCTTTGCTAAAGCTCTCTGTCTGGGGCAGAAATCTAAGAGGAGGTTATTACTTCACTGACTGCAAAAGAGGGTGAGTGGAGAGGGAAGAGTTCTCCCCTTGCTCTCAAATCCCCTCTGAGGTCCCTCTGACATGAGCACGGGGGCACAACTTCCTCGAGTCGGGCCTACTGTGCCGCCGGCTGCTCGCGGGATGGCCGCTTCCAAGTCGTTTCTTAAATAGAAAAGCATGCATCTGCTGCCCCTCAGAAGTTTCAGAAGCACCAGGAAGATAGCTGGGAATTACAAGTAAAACACAAGTTTTCTATAGGAAACAGCCTGGCAGTCCACACTTTGTTATTCACTTGATAAGCAGAGTCTTTTTGACAGTCCTAACCTTCTAAACTATAGGTCCTGCTGAGCCCAGCATGAGTCAAACGCTGGGTACCATCTGTCAGAGCTTTAGTGGGGTTTTTCCTCCCCCCCCCCCCCCC